>JADRCD010214328.1:8709-25114 GCA_019843815.1 Montemys delectorum | reverse complement strand
ACACACACACACACACACACACACACACACACACACACACACACACAGAGAGCATGCTGAAAAGTGGAAATGTTTGTGGGCAGGAGAGAGTGATCCAAAGAAAGGAGATGAGAAGGAGGAGGACTGATGCGGTGATGAGGAAACAAGTATGAGCACGGACAATGACAGACATGAATGAAACTGCTATAAGCCCTTCTGTATGCCAGGTAAAAAAACATAAAAAGATATCTTACCTGTGGCAACAACAAAGCTGAGACATGATTTAGAAAGAGCACTTAAAGAGCACTTCCATGTTTCTGGAAAACGTAGTAACAGTGGTCAATGTTATTGCTGGCAAGTTTTGTAGATGCTAAGATGCTGGCTGAAAACATGACTTGATATAAGATCAGGAATTATGTTGAGTTAAAGTGGGGCTGTGGGTTTTTGTCATGAAAAGCAAAACAGTGACACAGCACGGTAGTAGCTGGTGGGACCCAGAGCAAACAGTCACAGACAACTAAAGTCTAGATGGGTCATGTTCACAGGTTATTCTTAGGCTGTCGACCTGGTCCCACTACCACACTGTAACATGGCACTAAGCGACAGAGACAGGGTGTGAAGCAGCCTCCAAGGAGACGGTGTGAAGAAGTGTAAAGAGGTTTCCAAATCAAGCCCATAACAGAAACAATTACTGGCTGCAGGTTCTTTTGTGAGTTTCTTGAATTATCTAGCATTATTTATAAAATGGGATGAAAATATTTATCCTGTGTGTTTGCTTTGGATCTTAATTTAACCAATGTTTACAAAATACCTTGCTCATAGTAGATGACAAAAATGAAGGTCTCCTGGCCTCCTGCAGTGTAAATTAATTCATATCAATGAGAGCTCCCTTTCCCTACACGACTAATGAATATTCTTATGCTGATTTTACTCTGTGTCCATTATCATCTTAAGACCTAGAGTATGAATGCAAGGACTTAATGACCATGTTATGTTCTAGAACATAGGATATATTTTAAGGCAAACTACATTTTATATCCACACAATTAATTGTTTTTAATTTTTATATTTTCCAAACAATTTTGTGGGAGCATTAGTCACTTTCTTTAATAAATAATGACAGGCAGGTCTAGTCTTGAGGGATGGAGCAAGATCTCTTAGCTCCTACGTGGAAAGCCCGAGTTGTAGTGGTTACAGTATGTGTCTCTAGTTATGTTGTTTTTTCAGGTACTAGGGCTTTCTGGATTTCACTTTTAGGCCTGAAACAAACCCTGATTTCCAAAGGAATGAGTTGCTTGCAAAAGAACTATTTTGTTCTCTGGAGCTTTATTTCTGGGGGAATTGTTTGAGAGAATTTATATCCCTTAGAATTAGGTCTGTCTGAGTCAGCCGCTCATGGAATTTGCCATACTGGATTTTAGGGACAGTACAATACAGGGTAAGGATCTGATATCCTGAGATCATTCAGCCCATAACTCTCTGGCTATATTGCTTCACTGATATTTCAATATTTGTATGATGTTGCAGATATTAAATTATTTATTTTGTTTTTGACACAGCCCTCTCCAGAATCAATAGTAACTTTCATCATTAATAGGCTAGCTACACATCACATGCCACTCCAGTCTCCATGTAGAATGTTACTTGTCATCTCCAGTTTGATCTGATTAAAAAAAAAAAAAATCTCTTAATTTCTCTGTCTCATTCTATCCCATAAGATCTCTCTCAGGGAATGAATCTCAGCCACCCTTGACTCCTCTTGCCCTGCAGAGCTAGACAACTAGTCTGATAGTCCAGGCTTGATGGCACCGAGCCCTTTCCTGCTGCTTCCCAACAGGGACTTGCCTCGACTGTTTTAGTACCCTCCAGTCAGTCCTGCTACCTTTCTTCTGATGCAGTTCTCTTGTTACCATCCCACAGAGGACATGGTTGATCCACTTGCAATGTTAGATCTACCCATGAGCTTCTCTACTTTGATCAGACTCCCTTTCTCTCCCCTCTACTTGGCTGTAACTACAATGGCCCTTCTTTAGTGTCATGAAGCAGCTCCTAAAACCTCAAGGCTTTTGATTATTCTTATTCTTTGGGAGCAGAATCTTCTTCCTCTGGATAAGAAAATTGCTATTTCCACATCTTCTTTATGTCTCTCCTGAAATATGACTGTATCAGAGAGGCCTCTTGGGACCACTCATTATTAAATAGCAAACACCATGTTTCTACTCTTTGCCTACTCTTCTATGCTATTGGTTTTTCTTAGCATTGTTACTGCTTGACAAATACATTTTTTCATTCCTATCTTGTCATACTATACTGTTAGATATATTAGATCACTAAAAATAAAGATTTTTGGTAAGTTTTGCTTACAATTGCAATAATGCTTGTCTTGAATTGGGAATTAAAAGTCATATTTGTTGAATGAATAAAATGGTGATAATATTTATAGTATAACTTGTCTTTTTTATCAATTGAGTAAAGGTGTTTAAGTTTATAAATTTCAGTTATTTTTTTCTTTGATTGCTTTTATGCCTCTGACCTCTAGATTTATTATAATTAACTATAATATTAGTGATAAATAGTCTCAATCTGTGTCATAACTTCTACATCAACTCTTCAACTATGTCAAATGGCTAATATTATAGACAAGCAATTTCTTGTAAAATATCAGAAAATAAATCTCCTTTAAACTTATTTTAATTGCATATAAATTTTCATGCAATGCTAGATTTTATTGCATTTATTTTATTTACTTTAAAATTTAATACTTGCTGTACTTGGGAGCCTGAAATGGATGAAAAGCAAACCAAGTCCAATGTTGTTGAGAGACTGTATCCAACATCTAATAGAACAAATAGGAATCTTTCTTCTGAATTAAGTTCCATTGACCATCTTCTGTACTACAAAGAAGAAAGTCTGCAGTTTAGTTTGTCTTTCAGCCACATTAAGACTGTCTTATTGAATTTAGAAGCACATGCATTTGAACTTGAAACTCCACTGACTGCAAGGAGAGCCCGCCATGGCCACATTTTGCCTCCTTCCCTGCGGTGTGCTGCTGCAGCTGATCTCAGCTGAACCACTTGTGATGCTTGTTACCGCTGCAGTGTCAATGAATTTAGAGTGCTAATCAATTAGCAGTAAATAGGTTTCTTTGTCAATTTGGAAGCATCCCAATAAAGGTAAAAAGAGAGTGGGATAGAGTGATAAATAATTTATACTTGAAAGGAATCCCTAATTCTCTCTACTTGTAGGTTCTAAGTTTTCCATTGTTAAAGGGGAAGCATGAGACCAACAACCAGAAAAAAGACGGGGTATAAATTAAATCTGTCAAAGAGATATGTAGATTTAACAGTGTGTTAACTTCTCTTTTTCTCCCTGGATTTTAGAACACATACTAAAATTCCTAAACTACACTTGTCTTTTACTCTCCTGAACAGTATTAGCATTTATCTTTTCTGTTATGTCTTGTCTTTTCTCTTGTCTAAAATTATTCTTGTGTATGCCCTTGATGCTCTGTTTACTCTTCTTTAGTAAGTCTATATGTGCATTTCAGGATATCACCTTATCTAAGCTTTTCCTTTATTACTACATTGATATCTTGGAGATAGTGATAATCAGAGCTCTGAGGGAGGATGCTTTGTAGAGACTCTTGCCAAAAATGGCTACCATTCCTATATATTGACCTAGTTCTGTCAAAGTGTAGATAATAGAGGCTTGTAGTGGCTATTCCTGGTTGTCAACTTGACTATGTCTGAAATGAACTACAATCCAGAATTAGAAGACTCACCTGTGGCCCTAATCTGGAGGCTGAGAGATATAAGTTTCCGACCTGAATCTTGGCATGGAGACCTTGAGGAATAGTGGCTATGAATCCCAGAGGATTAAGATTTCTCTATGAGTTCAAGATCATCTGGGATTAAAGGTGTGGTGGCATAGTGGCTATGAATCCTAGAAGATTAAGATTGGAAGATCTACAAGTTCAAGCAAGGTCATCTGGGGTTAAAGGTGTGGTGGCACACACCTTTAACCTGGGCCACACTTTTTGCAGGAGACCCATATAAGGACATTGGAAGAAGGAAGGCTCTCTCTGCTTTGCCTGCTTGCCTTGTGGGACTGAGCAACTGCTGGATCCTTGGACTTCACAGCTACTGCAGACTGTTGTTGGGAGTTGATTGTTGGGAGTTGGACTACAGATTGTAAGTCATCAATAAATTCCTTTACTACATAGAGACTACCAGAAGTTCTGTGACTCTAGAGAACCCTGACTAAGACAAGGCCTTTTTTCTCAGGCCAGTACTTGAGACAAGAGAACTCTGGTAGTGCTTCTACATCTGCTTTCCCACCAAAAGCATCTGGAGGCAGTAGACTCATCTGGTCTTTCCATTGCCAGTATGCAACAACAGAATCAGTTCACTTACCAACCAAAATCTAGCTTCTTGATCCTCTCAACTCATTAAACTTCATTTTCTAATTTAGGGCTTTATCATACCCATAGCCTCTTGACTGATCTCTGTGTTCCTATTACATTTTTCCAATCCTCTAACCTGTCAAATTATGTTTGATTTTTAAAAATTTTCTTTACATTTTTGTATGCTTACTTTCCTGATTTAGAACACTCATTGGTGTCTAATGAAAACTGCTTCCATCTTGCAAATACTCATTCTAGACATGTGTGTCCTTCTGCCTTGAATTAGATGTTTAGATATGGCATTTGGCCCATATTGAAGAGTGATACCCCCCCCCCACATACACACACACACACACACACACACACACACACACACACACACACACACACAAAACCCTCGTGGATCCACTGGACTTGTGCCTTTCTTTCTTCTCTCTCTTTCCTCTCCCTCTCTCTCTCCCTCTCTTACTTTTTGTTATTGGATATTTTCTTTATTTACATTTCAAATGTTATCTCCTTTCCCAGTTTTCCTCCATCCTGGAAACTTCCTATCCCATCCCCCAGCCCCCTGCTTCTATGAGGGTGTTCCTCCACCCACCCACTCCTGCCTCCCTGCCCCCAATTTCCCTACGCTGGGGCATCTATTGAGCCTTCCTAGGACCAAGGACCTCTCCTCCCACTGATGCCTGACAAGGCCATCCTCTGCTACATATGCAGCTGGACCCATGTGTACTCCTTGGTTGATGGCTTAGTCCCTGGGAGCTCTGAGGGGTCTGGTTGGTTGATATTGTTGTTCTTCCTATGGGGTTGCAAATTCCTTCTACACATTCAGTACTTGTGCCTTTAAATATTAGATCATTTCTTTAGGTTTTGTTAGCTGACAGTTTTACAGATTTAAGTGTTGATTTTAGTCTCAGTACAAGTGCAACAAAAAGAAATAACCACTGATTTTAAGCACAGAGACAAACCTCTGCAAGGCTTAAGATATTTTATATGAAATCAGTTAAGACAATTGTGTCTTTTCACTCCAACTTTATTGTATTTCTACTCATGTATGGTTGTACTGAAGAGGAACAAGTTTGTTTTTGATATGATTGAAAGAATGGGAATGAAATACTTTCAGTCTATATTTATTTGAATGGATACATGCACTTAGCAGTTACTTCTATCAGTAAGCTAGGGCTAGTGGCCCAATTTTGGAAGGATGTGGCCCTTCAAAAGAACCAGCCATTATAGCCTTAGTGTGTCACTCAAAATCTCCAGTCTATCTTGATTGCTCTAGCCAATGATGGACCATGGATTGTGGATAGAAATGGGGTTCTTGCCCACCACAGGACTCTTCTGATGTCACTCTTTACTCTGAGCTGAGGATTCTCAGAAGTGGTATGAATGTTTTCACATCAATATACCTTCCTTTTCTCCTTTCCTTCTCAGGAGTCAGATCTTTAGCATGGACTGGAATCTCTCTACCCATCACCTTGCCACCCTGTTTATTTCTGCTAAAAATGCTCTTATACATCGATTTCTTCCCTGTTGTTACTTCTCAGATGATGTGACATGATATGTTCAAGGGTCCCACAGGCTGGTTTTGTGTCTGATATAGATTTAAACTGAATTTATATGTGCCACGGACTGGGTTGCTTCAGGGACCTCTTGTTCCGCCAGGTGATAAAAGTTCTGGCCTGGTGGGCAAAGAATTCGGCGAGTGACAAATAGAAACGACACAAGGGAATGTGGTATCTGAAAGCAATTCGTACAAAGTGAAAATCAGGCATATATAGTATACAGAGAAGAGGACAAACAACAGAAGTCACGTAGGCAGGAGACGGCTACATCAAGGTCAATGAGAACAAGCAGCCAGGTGCAAAGCAGAGGAACAGTGGTGTCCTTCTTCTTAGGCTATTTTGGTAGCCCCAAGATAAATTCTCTGGGTCTGTCTGAGGCAAGTAGCTAAAGGTTGTATATTAGCATTCCTTGGCTGTAACATAGATAATTAGTGACAGAAGTCCTACAACTTCTCTCTGGTAGTAAAACAATTCTGCCTTGTGTGGGACTGCTCCAATAATAAGTGCCTAACTGCTATCTCTAACTCTTGAGACACCCTGCCTGGTAAGACAGCTTCTTTGTAAAAATTTCAAGCTAATTACAGCTAGGAAATCTATTAGGGTTATTGAAACACTGTGGAGGCCAGGAAATAATGTTTAATCTTAGTTTTAGCTAATAACGAAATATTTCTTAGGTCACCTTTATGCCTGAATAAAGAAAGCATGCAAATCTCTCCACAGACTTTAGCAGAGACTAATCTGGAACACATTCAGAGCTAGGAGATGTCAGTGACTGACTACCTCAGGAGACTGACTCCTTTTGAAGTGTATGCCTCAGGTCTGTTATCAGGTTTTTAGGCCTGTCATACAGATACAACTGAAATAGACAAGTTCTGTGTGACATATATGACTCTAATATTAGTCATTTCTACACACATTTCATACATCTAGTGGTCTAGCAACTAACCCCTGATCGTTTAACATTTCATATCATGGTTATTTATTTTTTATGTTTCCCAGAATTTGATTATAGTTTCCCTTACTTCCCTGATTCTAGAGCCCTTTTGTAATCTTCGTATCTACCACTGTTATACCCATGTAAATTTCTTGTAATTTCTTTCTAAGGTAAAAATGAGAAATCTGACAATGATTATAATTGATTATGGCTCAAAAATATGTTCCAGTAATGACAACAACCTTGAGAAACTGGTAGATGGGTATTATTAATTTTAAAAGATTTTAAGATTAATCATTTGTCCAGAAATTTTCACAGGTCATTGGTGAAGTAAATTTAATAGTATCTCAAATTTAAAGGCAAAATAAAATTTACATACTATTGGCAATAAAGGTTTGTGAAGCAATAGAAGCTTCTAAATATATTAAAAATTGTTAGATAACTATACTAGAGAGGATTTTTTAAATTATTTTCTTGCGATATACTGGGCTTTGGTCTGCTGAAGCTCAAAATTTCAATGTGGCTCTGTGAGGGGTTGGAGCTTGTCCATCTTAGGTAACTAAGTGAGCCTCCCAGACAAAAAGGTTTGAAGGATTGGAGTCCTTATAAAAAGAGAAACGGTGAGGTCTTTCTGTCCCTCTACCATTTACATATGCAGCAAGACGATAGTCTGTAAGATAGTCATGGAGTTCCCATCAGAGGCTAGAAAGTTGATGTGAGACAGTCTAGAACTATGAAATACAATGGCTGCTGTTTCAGCTGCTCTCTCTACTGTGTTTTGTTATGGCAGCTAGAGCTGATTAACACAACATCTTTCTCACTACCAGAAGTGTTAGTCTCACTTGGTGTAATTTTGCTCCACTTAACCAGGTGTTTAGAGATAGTTTTGATTGTCACACTGTGTGAAGTGGGGCTGAGGTCTCACAGGTAAGGACCAGAGTTACTGATAAAGTTCGTATATTGCATCTCACAGTTTCCTCCATTCTTTACTGCCACCCTCCATTTACTGTTGAAAATATCTAAAATGGTGAGGTTGTGGAACCCAAGGAACCCAGAAAAATGACCTTATGAAACCTTATGAAGTGATTTAAGACTATGTTGTGAAACAAAAGTAGTTTAAGAGGCAAATTAAGCAGGAATCTTATGAATAGCCACATAGTTTTGCATTTTTGGTGATATCTTAATCCTTTAATAACATGATCTATCATTTTTCTTCCCAAGTAAAATCTGAATTTATAAACAATTTTATATTCTTTTTGAAAGATATCTCTCAGAATTGTATAAGCTTCATTCTAGTTTTTAATTTATTATCATTGTTTAGAAATACAGTTAAAGCATACATAATGCTAGTAAATTTGGACCTCACTGTGATTTATGAGGCTCAAGGTCATAATTTTATTTTCTGGAATATAGTTATATAATCTAAACATGTCTAATAAAGTTTGGTGAAGCTGGACATTTCTATAAGTGGACCATAATCCATTATTATTATACATGTATGCAGGAGATTTGACCTTCTCACCAAACCCTCTTGTCTATTGGAAAGATTTTCCTAAGCTGTTAAATTATAGCGCATCCATGGTATGGCTTGGCTGTAGGGGTCTCCCTTTAGCAGTTCTCATAGGTGTCATCCACAACTTAGGTGCATTTTAACCTTACCATCATAAATTAATTAGTATGTTATGCAAATTTTACTTGAAAATTTCTCAAACATTGACCATCATGCCATCATCCTGTTTAGCGCCTTTGCCATCTTTCTACTTGGATCATCTGTTAATTGCTTCAGAGTTTACATAGTTTCTAGCATTATCTATATAGATCCTTCAATTATCTGTTTCACTATGCCAGTGCATGTTGGGGTCATTCCATAGTTTTCTCACTTACATTGGTTAAAACATTTTCTTTAGAAGGAATCTCTAGTAGCAATTGTATGTATAATTCTGATACAACTCACTCCCCATTAGACAAGTCCTTATTCTGTGCTTTTCTTTATGTAATTAGAGTCATTTCCTCCTGCGACCAAGATGACTGAAGTAATTTATCCTTCAAAGGGGAACATGTTGGAATAGAATGGAACATCTACAGATATCTAATTATGCTAAGTTAGTAGGTAGAAAATGACATTGTCTGAGGCATAAGCTATGGGGTACCCATGAGATCTCTTGAGTGTCTTATGCACATCCCATCTGTCAATCCATGAGCCACCCTGGTTTCAACATTTCTTTACCATACTCTACATCTAGACCTCTGTTGTCTTTCTGGGAACAAGATATCACTGCTCTGAAGAGATTTGCCAATTTTTCCTGACATTCCTCTGACCATCCCTTGTGACACCGAGCCAGTATTTAGAATAAATGTGTAAAGGTTTGTGTTGATGTGGGGACTGTATATTATGCATACTGCTTTACTTATCTAAAGAGATTCCAGTTCTATGTCAGGAGTGTTAACCCCTTTAATTTCCAGACACAGTTAGGTATATATTTAAGTATATCCACAGAATTCATTGTATATGATGTTTGAACTTACATCAATAGGTTCTTGCCACACTATTTAGTCATACATTATACTCACTGACTTATGAGATTTTAGATGGAAAGGACCATATCTTATTGACTTATTGGCTAACACAAAACCTTCCCTTAAGTGGCTTCCCAATAAGTGGCTAATAAATAAATGACTTGGTAGATGAATAAATAAAAATAATGTCTATTTCCTCTCCTGACTCTCTTGGCTCCCCTTTTAACATTCTAAATTCAACCTCAAGTGATCTATTTGTTTTTATCATACATTGCATTAGTATATTTATCATAAAATTAGACAGATGGCTTTGTGGGCATGAAAGTTCTCAATGTACGACATATGTGTGATGATGTCTCTTTCCCTATTGGATCTGGGAAGGATCTTCCACACCCTTTGCATGCACTGTCTCATTTTTACAGATGAATCAGCCCAGAGCAAGGCAACAGAAGCAGGTTAATCTTTTGCCCTATACTTCCCACCCACATCTGTGTTCCTGACACATTTCAATCCCCCCTGTCACAAGATTAATGTCTGGTTTTAGTGTTAGAGCTAGGCACAGAATACAGTAACTATGTTATATGTTAAAATGTTCTGTAGTTTTCTCTTGGAATCAGACTCAGTTGAAGCTTTGCTTATAAGAAAGTATGAAAGACACCAATGGATGGACATTTTGGTGAGTGCACAAACAACAACCACCAACGGACCACCACCAACTCCACCACCACCACCACCACCACCACCACCACCAATGCCCACAAACAAGCAAGATAATAAAAGGGGGGAAAAGTTGAAAAAATACTATCACTAGTGGTAGGCAAGGGCAGCACCAGTGGCTATTTCCAAAGTGAAGCTCTTTGTGAACAAAAGGCATATAGTGATTTAATTTAAGGTTCAAGGAACCTTTATTTACTCACTTAGGAAAACACATGTTACATTTTGAGCATGCTCAGTTTAAAGAAAGAGAACAGACACAAGTACCCATAGGCATGCTTTGATATTATGATTTGTCAATTTACCATAGGTTCAAGAGTCAGAGTGACTCAGTGACCTTGGCAGGCACCTCATGAATTAGCTCCACAGAGCTAACACACACTGAAAAACTTTGGAATTGCCTTAGTAGTCTCAGGAGCGACAGCTTTCCCTTAAGGTACCTGCCTTGCTTAATAGTTACAGAAACAATTTTGAGATGGGCACTAGGGGCAGAAGAAAGCAGGACTGCACAAGGGAGAGGTGGCTTCAGTACAGTCCCATTGGATGTCTCAGTAGTTCCAAGAGGGAGCCCCATAGCCAGAGTGGTCTTCAAATGGACACGACTTGTTGCTTCCTCTTGAAACGCTGTCCACCTTAGAGAAGGTGAGATGTGGTAAGACTGTTTGAGGTGGTCCCAGAAGAATCTTGCATTGAAGTCTATGTGCTAAGAGCACGCTTAGCATCTAGGTAATGACACTGCCATCACCCCAAGTCTTTGCTAGTCTCTGTTTTCATGTGACTGTGAACGAGGGGACCTGTTGGATTCAAAAGCTTTCAGTAGGTAGCAGACCGGTGACTTTACAGCCAGCAGTTAGGTCTCAGCACCAGTCCAACCCTGCACAGTGATGCTGAAGAGCAAACATAGACTGGAGACCTCGGAAAATTTTTCTATGATCTTCCAGAGATTTCCAGACTGTGACATGTCATCTTACTTATTACACTTTTGGGGAAATGAGGAGAAAGATGACGGCAAGTCGTTGCTATTGTGTTGAGAATTTTAGCAAGCTCCTTTAACATTTATTGATATTTTTCAATTATTTCCTTGATTTGCCAACATATTAACACACTACAAGATATTATTACATTAACAAATGAAAAAAAATTTTTTTTCAAGACAGGATTTCTCTGAATAGCCCTGGCTATTCTGGAACTCACTCTGTAGACCAGGCTGGCCTCGAACTCAGAAATCTACCTGCCTCTGCCTCCCAAGTGCTGGGATTAAAGGCATGCACCACCACTGCCCAACTATCAAAAGAAATCCTATGACTGGTGAGAATTTGTGAAATATAATACAATCATTTCATAGATTCTCTTAATATATATGTATATATATATAATACTTCTAAATATTTCTTTGATTTTTAAAAAAGTCTTGGTCATTAATGTTCTTTAAAAAATTGTTCAGTACTCTTGGAATAATTTTACCAAGTAATTTATTAACTTTTTGTCCTTTCTATGGCATGTACTTTTAGGTCACTTTTGTTAATTACATTTTCTTATGGAGAAAACATGTTTTATTTATACTTTCAAAGTCTTAACATAGACTCTTAGTAGTAGTTCAATCACCTCTGTACTTTGGTATTTCTTTCTAAGTTATAAACGCTTGTGATAGAATTTTAGTTCAAATTATTCTTAAATAGAGAATAGTCTTTTTAATTTATTACCTTACTTGGAGGGATTAATTCTACTTTAAATTTTAAGCTTAAATTATTAACATCTGTTCTAAAACAAAACAAAAAAAGATTCTTTTTTCTTATTTTCCTAAGTTGCCTTTCTGTATTTCAATTTCTAATTTATGGAATGAAACATTTAACATTTTCCCTTTCTCCTTTCCTTTTAACCCCCACCTGTACTGCTATGATTCAAAAGCAAAGAGTTTTAAAAGCTAAGCAGCACTTTCTTGAACAGTTTTGGTCATTTTCTCATATCTTTGAAAAACTTTTTGTAATTATTATTTTTAAATAGCAAGCTATTTTGAGATGAGATGAATAAATCTTTCAAACACTTAAAATATTGGTTTAACTCTTTGACATTAACTCATAATTTCAGCATTTGTTTCAAAGCAATCGTGGAACTGTACTCTGAAACCTCTAAGGTGTTTTACATTTGTACTTTTAAAATGTTCCATGAGCATTAAGAAGGAGATCAAAGGGATACAAATTGGAAAGGAAGAAGTCAAATTATCACTATTTGCTGATGATATGATAGTATACTTAAGTGACCCCAAAAATTCCACCAGAGAGCTCCTAAACCTGATAAACAACTTCAGCAAAGTAGCTAGATATAAAATTAACTCAAGCAAATCAGAAGCCTTCTTCTACACAAAGGATAAACAGGCTGAGAAAGAAATTAGGGAAACAACACCCTTCACAATAGCCACAAATAATATAAAATACTTTGGTGTGACTCTAACTAAGCAAGTAAAAGATCTGTTTGACAAAAACTTCAAGTCTCTGAAGAAGGAAATTGAAGAAGATCTCAGAAGATGGAAAGATCTCCCATGCTCATGGATTGACAGGATTAATATAGTAAAAATGGCCATCTTGATGAAAGCAATCTACAGATTCAATGCAATCCCCATTAAAATTCCAACTCAATTCTTCATAGACTTGGAAAGAGCAATTTTCAAATTCATCTGGAATAACAAAAAACCCAGGATAGCCAAAACTATTCTCAACAATAAAGGAACCTCTGGTGGAATCACCATCCCAGACCTTAAGCTTTACTACAAAGCAATTGTGATAAAAACTGCATTATATTGGTACAGTGACAGGCAGGTAGATCAACGGAATAGAATTGAAGACCCAGAAATGAACCCACAAACCTATGGCCACTTGATCTTTGACAAAGGAGCTAAAAACCATTCAGTGGAAAAAAAGACAGCATTTTCAACAAATGGCGCTGGCTCAACTGGCAGTTAGCATGTAGAAGAAGGCAAATTGATCCATTCTTGTCTCCTTGTACAAAGCTCAAGATCAAGGAACTCCACATTAAACCAGATACACTGAAACTAATAGAAAAGAAAGTGTGGAAGAGCCTCAAGCACATAGGCACAGGGGAAATTTCCTGAACAGAAAATCAATAGCTTATGCTCTAAGATCAAGAATCGACAATGGGACCTCATAAAATCACAAAGCTTCTGTAAGGCAAAAGACACTGTCAGTAGGACAAAACAGCAACCAATAAAATGGAGAAAAGATCTCTACCAACCCTATATCTGATAGAGGGCTAATATCCAATGTATACAAAGAACTCAAGAAGTTAGACTCCAGAGAACCAAATAACCCTATTAAAAAATGGGGTGCAGAGCTAAACAAAGAATTCTCAACTGACAAATTCTGAATGGCCGAGAAGCACCTAAAGAAATGTTCAACATCCTTAGTCATCAGGGAAATGCAAATCAAAACAACCCTGAGATTCCACCTCACACCAGTCAGAATGGCTAGGATAAAAATCTCAGGTGACAGCAGAGGCTGGCGAGGTTGTGGAGAAAGAGGAACACTCCTTCATTGCTGGCGGAATTGCAAGCTGGTACAACCACTCTGGAATCAGTTTGGTGGTTCCTCTGGAAACTGGACATAGTTCTACCAGAGGACCCATCTATACCACTCCTGGGCATATACCCAGAAGATGCTCCAACATGTAATAAGGACACATGCTCCACTATGTTCATAGCAGCCTTATTTATAATAGCCAGAAACTGGAAACAACCCAGATGTCCCTCAACAGAGGAATGGATACAGAAAGTATCTACACAATGGAGTACTACTCAGCTATTAAAAACAATGAATTTATGAAATTCTTAGTCAAATGGATGGATCTGGTGAATATCATCCTGAGTGAGGTAACCCAGTCACAAAAGAACACACATGGTATGCACTCTCTGATAAGTGGATATTAGCCTACAAGATTGGAATACACAAAGTACAAACTACAAACCATAAGAAACTCAAGAAGAAGGAAGCCCAAAATGAGGATACTTCGTTCCTTCTTAAAAGGGTGGGGGAATACCTATGGAAAGAGTTGTAGAGGCTAACTTTGGAGCAGAGACTAAAGGAAGGACAATTCAGAGAGTGCTCCAACTGGAAATCCTACCCATATTCAGTCATCAAATCTGGACACTATTGTGGATGCCAACAAGTGCTGGATGGCAGGAGCCTGAGATAGCTATCTCCTGAGAGGCTCTGACAGTATATGACTAATACAGAAGTAGAGGCTCACAGCCAACCATTGGTCTGAGTACAGATTCCCCAATGAAGGAGCTAGAGGAAGGACCCAAGGAGCTGAAAGGTTTGCAGCCCCTTAGCACAAACAACAATATTAACTAACTAGTACCCTCAGAGCTCCCAGGGACTAAACTCCAACCAAAGAGTACACATGGGGGGACTCATGGCTCCAGCAGCATATGTATAGCAGAGGTGGCCAAGTTGGTCATCAGTGGGAGGAGAGGACCTTGGCCCTGTGAAGGTTCTATACCCCAGTGTAGGGGAATGCCAGGGCCAGGAAGTGGGAGAGGGTGGGGTGGTGAGCAGGGGGAGAGGGGAGGGAACAGGGCATTGTTTTAGGTTTTTTTATTTTATTTTTTTTCTTATTTTATTTTCTTTTTCTTTTTTCTTTTGGAAGGGAACTGGGAAAGGAGATATTGTAAATAAATAAAACATCTAATTAAAAAAAGTATATTACATTTTATATATGTAATTTAGCATAAACCTTTCAAATTTATCTTTTTAAATAGTCATGTATTGCAAGCACCTAGTACTGCAGTGTGCTTCCTTCTGAACCACACATTAGGCACAGACCATACCCAATCACCAATTTCCAAACACAAAGCAATTCTTTATTAAGTAAGTCAAGAGACAAGAATCTGAATCAGGCAGAACCGGCAGCTAATAGCTTTGCAAAGGTTAATTTTAACAGGGAAATAAAGGAGGTGTGTTAGGATGGGCTAGCTTCTCATTGGGTATCTTATTGGTACAGCTAAGTGTAGGTGATCTTTGATTGGTGGACCTTGATATTTTAATAGTTGGACCTTGGTGATCTGCTCAAGAAATGAGTCAGACATAAGTAAGTGGCTAAATAAGGGAATAGACCTTGGTGAGTAGCTTCAGGAATGTAACCTAATGGTTTATCAAGGGAGACGGAAGGGAGAGAGGCAGGACCAGTCTGAGCCATGTTTGCCATGCTTGGGCCATCAAGTGCTCTTCAGCTATTTTTATATCTAATTTACTTATCCAAGCCGTGAGTTTGGATAAATTCTAATCTTTTGTCTCCTTAGACTTCTTGCTGTATTTTTGTTTCATATGCTTGAAAATATATTAAATAGTATAGGTTTTTATGATTTCAGTATCATTATTATGGGTTGTTTTTTGAAATAAAAATAAAATTACACATATTTTATTTATTATTTTTTGTTGACTGCTGTGCTTTTGCTAATAACATGCCTTCACTGTCACTTCTAGTTGGAGTGTGACTAGTGCTTACTTGTCCAAACATTTACTTTAAGTTCTTGTCATCTTGTTTTAGAGAGACCTATTGCTGTGAGATATTTTCTGTAGTCAAATCTAAGACTTGTCTTCTAGCAGGAGTGTTTATTATTATAGCTTTTATTTTCATCTCACTTTCTCACTTTATTGGGAGATTTTTATATTTCACTGTTTGCACATTTTGCTTATTTGATAATCTCTATTGCTTTTTAATTTTTTTTTTTTGAGACAGTTGCTCTGTATGCTGTTTTGTCTGTCCTGGAACTCACTATGATATCAGGCTGGCCTCATAACAGAGATTCACTTGTCTCTACCTCCCAAATCCTGGGATTAAAGGCATGTATCAATGTGTCCAGCTTTCAACTGTCTTTTTATTACAGGGTATGTATTCATCTTATTTTTAATACTTAGCAACATGAAAGTGAAATAATATAGAAAGAACACTTTAAAAACGCCTTTACCTTGCCTTTTTATCTTTTTATATATAAGCACATCTCATTCTTGCCACTTGAGTGCTCTTTTGACATCATGGTTTTTCTCAGATAGCAGTTTGAACTGAAAGGTTGTGATTAAATTACATTTTAACATTAAGTACTTCTTTAAAAACGTTTTTTGTACCTACTTTTGGTTTTACAAATAGATTCAGTTAGGATAAATTTCTATCACCCTCCTTTCCTTCCTTTCTCCTTCCCTCCATCCTCCCTCTTTTCCTGTCCTTTTGCTTCCTTCCTTCCTTCCTTCCTTCCTTCCTTCCTTCCTTCCTTCCTTCCTT
>JADRCD010214327.1:7148-24390 GCA_019843815.1 Montemys delectorum | reverse complement strand
GTGCTGGGTATGAAACTGACTGCTCACTGTTACCCACTTGGAGGTTGAGGTTAAGTCCTGAAACAGGCATGAAAACAGGGAGGGAGTTAGCTCTAATCCTGGTCTCAAATCTCTGAGATTTCTGGGATCTGAAAATGCTCCTCCTCACTAGTCCCATGTTCTTTCTCTGTTCTCATAGTCCATGTGCCCTACAGAGTGTATCTCAGTAAAAGAACTTTTTAAAGAACAGAGACAAAATTTACGTAGGCAACCACAGTGTAAATTTTTTAAAATTAATGTTTAACACATTAATTTATTTCACTAATTTTTAAGCAATATTCCATGGACTATTTATGGAACTTATCCGTAAATAGTCAGAATTTATCATCGTTGTTATTCTTGATATGTTATACCACAATTATTTAAGGTGGTAAAAAAAATAAGTTTTTTTTTTTTTTGGGGGGGGGGCATGCAAATATCTGCATCTGACTCTACAGCTGCTTGTTGGGTCTTTTGGAGGACAGTTCGTTGCAGCCGCCTGCAGCTGCACATGATTGGTGTTCTGGAAGAGCAGTAGGAGCCTAAAGAGACATTAAGGGAACCGGATAGCGGGTGAGAGGGAATAAAAAATGGGGCTGAGGCATGGTGGTGCTTTCAGTCCGCCATGTATCATTCTACTGAGAAACAAGCAGGCAGGCAAAACCCCGCCTCTGAAGGCGGGAGTTCCAGCATAGCAAGTTCTGGCATAGCAGGAACTTGGAGAGAGGCATGGCTATTAGCAGGGACTTGCCAGGCAGGGGTGTTCAGTAGCTTGATGGGTGGTGACTCCTAGCAGGAACTCCAAGAGAGAGACAGCAGACAAAAGAGTTTTGTTTGGCTCACACCAGGTGGGTGAGTCGCTTAAGGTCAAAAGTTTTGTTTTTTTGTCTTTTTGTTTTTTTTCCTGAGGAGAGGTCACAACCGTTGTGATAGGTTCATTTTTGTGAGCACTCCATAGTTTCAATAATAGTCTCAGGCCTTGGAGCCTCCCCTTGAGCTGGATTCCACTGTGGGCCTGTGGTTAGACCTTTTTGTTCCTCAGGCTCCTCTCCATTTCCATCCCTTCAGCTCTTCAAGACAGGAATAATTATGGGTCAGAGTTTTGACTGTGGAATGGCAACCCATCCCTTACTTGATGCCCTGTCTTTCTGCTGAAGGTGCGCTCTACACATTCCCTCTTCCCATTGTAGGGCATCTTGTCTAAGGTCCCTCATTTTGATTCCTAAGTGTCTCTTACCTTCCACATCTCTGGTACATTCTGGAGAAGCCCCCCAGCCTCCTACCTCCCAAGGTTGCCTGTTTCAATTCTTTTTGCTGGTCCTCCTGTCCTTAGTCCTTCCCACCACCTCTATGCCCTACCCACTACCAAATCATGTCCCCTTCTTCCACATCTACTTTCCCTCCCAGGTCCCTCCCACCATCCCCCCTTGCCATTGCTCTCTTCTCCCACCCAAGTGGGACTGAGACATCCTCACTTGGGCACTTCAGCTTGTTGAACATTTTGAGTTCTTTGGACTGTATCTTGAGTATTCTGTACTTTTTGGTGGCCAATATCCACTGGTTAGTGAGTAAATGCCATGCATGTCCTTTTGGGTCTGAGTTACCTCACTCAGGATGCTATTTTCTAGTTCTGTCCACTTGCCTGCAAAACTCATTTTGATTTCTTCATTCCTAATAGCTAAGTAGTATTCCATTGTGTAAATGAGTCACGTTTTCTGTATCCATTCTTCTGTCGTGGGACATTTGGGTTTTTTTTTTTCTTTCAGCTTCTAGCTATCACAAACAAGGCTGTTATGAACACAGTGGAACAAGGGCCCCTGTGGCATGGTGGGTCATCTTTGGGCTATATAACCAAGAGTGGTATAGCTGGATCTTCAGGTAGATCTATTTCCAATTTTCTGAGGAACCTCCAGATTGATTTCCAGAGTGGTGATAGCAGTTTGGCATCCCACCAGAAATGGAGGAATGTTCCTCTTTCTCCACATCCTTGCCAATATGTGCTGTCCCCTGAGGTCTTGATATTAGCCATTATGATTGGTGTAAAGTGGAATCTCAGGGTCAAAATGATTTGCATTTCTCTGACCACTAAGGACTTTGAACATTTATTTAGGTGTTTCTCAGCCATTTGAGATTCCTCTGTTGTGAATTCTCAGTTTAGTTCTATAAACTAGTTTTTGATTGGGTTGTTTGTTTTTTTTGGTGGTTAGCTTCTTGAGTTTTTTTTTATATATTTTGGATATTAGCATTCTATGGAGTATGGAGTTAGTGAAGATTTTTTTTCTCAATCAATAGGTTGACAATTTGTCTTATTGACTATGTCCTTTTCTTTACAGAAACTTTCCAGTTTCATGAGGTCCAGTTTACCAATTCTTGATCTTAGAGTGTGAGCCACTGGAATTCTGTTTAGAAAATTTATCTCCTATGCCAATGAATTCCAGGCTCTTTCTCCCTTTCTCTTCTATTAGATTCAGTGTATCTGGTTTTATGTTAAGGTCCTTTATCCATTTGGACTTGAGCTTTTTGCAAGGTGACAAATATGGGTCAATTTCATTTTTCTACATACACACAGTCAGACTAGCATCGTTTGTTGAAGATGCTTTCTTTTTTTCCATTGTATATGTTTGGATTCTTTGTCAAAGATCAAGTACCCATAAGTATGTGGTTTTATTTCTGGGTTTTCAATTCAATTCCATTGATTGTGTTTGTCTCTGTACCAATACAATGCAGATTTTATCACTATTGCTCAGCAGTAAAGCTTAAAGTCAGGTATAATAATTTCCCCAACCATTCTTTTATTGTTTTGTTGTTGTTGTTGTTGCTGTTATTGTGTTTGTTTGTTTGTTTGTTGAAACAGGGTTTCTCTGAATAGCCCTGGCTGTCCTGGAACTCACTCTGAAGACCTGGCTGGTCTGAACTCAGAAATCTGCCTGTCTCTGCCTCCCAAATTCTGGGATTAAAGGCATGCACCACCAGTGCCTGTCCATTCTTTTATTGTTAAGAATTGTTTCCCCTCTTCTGGGTGTTTTGACTTTCCAGATGAAAAAGTGCCAGGCTGGAGAAATGGCATAGAATTTAAAACTGTTTCTGGTGTTTTTGACAGCAAGTCCTAATATTCATAAAGAGACTCAATAAGGCAATCCAATAGGAGGAAAAGTGAACCAATAGCAGCTGAAAGAGTCAGTACAGGGCTCCCAATGTTAGGAGTTCCACAAAAACACCAAGCTAGCAGCCATAACATAAAGCAGAGAACTTGGTAAAGACCCTTGTTGGATGCTTAATAGATTGGCAGGGCCATGTTCTCCTATGATCTTCCATCTTCCCTGACTCCTCCTGTTAGAATTATGCAGCAAAATGTACCTTGGAGGATCCAGTAGAAGGTATGAGGAATAGATCTTAGACAAGTGTTGGCATCCTTTGGTCTTGCCTGATCTCTGCTAAGAATTGCTAGAGATTCCAGAAGCCAACACCTCACACCTGCTGTGCCCGGATCCCTGCTGCGCAGGATCAAAGCCACAACCTGCTTACTAATCCTGCGTTCCAGAAACAGACCTGCTGTTATCTCTGCTGTTTGAAGTCATTTGTTTATTGTAAACAAATCACCTTCCTGAGAGTCGCCTTTGTGTCTAGAAGCTATATTTACTTTATGCAAAATTGTGCTCTTTGTGTGGTTCCACACTTGTATCTCTGGTTATTTAAGCCCAGGTCCCTCCAAAGTAAAGTGCGCCTTGATAGACTCTACTTGGCGTCTTTTCCTTCTTTCTGCGCCCGTTCTTCTTTATAGGTCTATTCTAATCTCCAGCCTGAGGTGACCCACGGACCCTGAATAGTTCCGCTGGCCGGACTTATCAACAAGGGCTTTATTTTGTGAAGAATCAAAGACCACCTCAGAGTGGGGATGAGAGGGAGGTGGCAGACAGAAATACAGACAGAAAGATTGACAGAGAAAAAGAAATTAGAAAACAGAGAGAACAAGAGAGAAACAGAGAGCCATGATGGCCAGAGAGACATTTTAAAGGATACCCATGTATCACAGGAAAATACACAACTCAGAACGACAATGGAAATGCTGCTGGAGGAGAGGTGCAGGCTGTCAGAGCACCTGATTTACAACACCTGCAATCTTTCCTCCCTGTTTTAGTGTTTCTCCTGCTGTGCGGAGACACCAGGACCACAGTAACTCTTAGAAAATTAAACATTTTAGTGGTGGCTGTCTTACAGTTAAGAGGTTCTTGTAACTGGCAGCAGTTACATGAACTGGGTCTCTGGAAGAAAGGAAGGGGCTTAAGAATATAATGGAATAATGAGACCAAGTCATGGTTCTGATCAAGGTCCAACGTGTATTTTGAGTCTGAGAAATAAATAGGCAGGGAAAAACCCTCCCCCAGTCAGCCAGGATCTTGTGGCCAAATTAGCAGTCCCGGAGGCAGGTGAAGCAGTTCAGCAGGGCTAGCTCCTAGCAGGAACTTCTAGAGAGGTGGAGAAGTGGCAGAACAAAAGGGCTTTGTTTGTGTCAGGAAGCCTCATTCTAGGTGGGCTGACTGCTTTGTGGCAAGGCAAGGTCCAACTTTTGGCTGAGGAAAGTTGCAGGTTCTATCCATTCTCATCACAGTGGAAAGCATCCTTGCATGCAGGCAGACAAAGTGCTGGAGAGCTATCTGAGAGTTCTAAGTATATATCCACTGGCAGCAGGAAGAGACAGTGAGCCATTAGGAAAGATTTGAGTTTCTAAATGTTCAAAACCCACTGACACACTTCAATAATTCCATACACATTCTAACAAGGCCACAACTCCTAATAGTGCCATTTGTTATCTTCCTATGGGAAGCATTTTTTGAAATTAGATATTTTCTTTACTTACATTTCAAATGTTATCCCCTTTTCTAGTTTCCCCTCTGAAACCTCCTATCTCGTTTCCCCCTCCCCCTGCTCACCAACCCACCCACTCCCTCTTTCTCACCCTGGCATTTCCCTACACTGAGGCATAGAGCCTGCATAGGACCAAGGGCCTCTCCTCCCATTGATGATCAACTAAGCCATCCTCTGCTACATATGCAGTTGGAGCCATGACTTCCACCATGTATACTCTTTGGTTGGTGGTTTAATCCCTGGGAGCTCTGAAGGTACTGGTTTCTTCCTCCTATGGGGCTGCACACCCCTACAGCTTCTTGAGTCATATCTCTAGCTCTTCCATTGGGGACCCTGTGCTCAGTCCAGTGGTTGGCTGAGAGCATTCACCTCTGTATTTGTCAGACACTAGCAGAGTCTCTCAGGAGACAGCCATATTGGGCTCCTGTCAGCAAGAATTTATTGGCATCCACAACAGTATCTGAGTTTGGTGACTGTATATGAAACCATATACAGTGGGGCAGTCTCTGGATGGCCTTTCCTTCAGTCTCTGCTCCACACTTTGTCTCTGTATCTCCTCCCATGGGTATTTTGTTTATGGGAAGCATTTTTATTCAAACCACCATAATGCCCATCTTCCATGAGGTTTCCTAAGCTCCAGTGGGGACCAAATGGAGATTGGAAACTACCAATTTACATTCTCAGCATAATGTCTGGAAGTGGGTTTGTCTGAATGAAGTTGGTCTTTTAAGGTCTGTAATGAATTGTGATCGGGAATATTGATGGGGATTGCATTGAATATGTAGATTGATTTTGGCAAGAAGGCCATTGATATTATGTTAATTCTATCAATCAATGAGTATGGAAGCTCTGATATTAATTTATTTCTTCAAGGTCCTGAACTTATATTAGTCTTCACTTGCTTGGTTTGTGTTACCTCACACATTTTATATTATTTGTGGCTATTTTAAAGTGTATTATTTCCATGATTTCTTTCACAGCCAGTTTTTTGTTTGTATACAGCAAGATTATTGATTATTTTGAATTCATCTTGCATCAGCCACTTCAGTGAAATTTTTTATCCACTCTAGGACTTCCCAGGAAGAATTTTTAGGATCACTTATTATGTTGTTATATCATCTGCAATAGTGGAACTTTGACATCTTACTTTCCAACTTATATTGCTTGATCTCCTGTAGTTGTCTTCTCTATCTGGGATGTCAAGTACTATATTGAATAAATTTACAGAGAATGGACACTTTTGTTTTGTTTCTGACTTTAGGGAAATTCCTTTGAGTTTCTCTCCATTTGATTTTGGGCATAGATTTGCTGTGGATTAATTTTATGGTATTTAGGCATGTCTAATGGGAATCATAGGAAGCAAGTGAGGGAGGAATGATAAAGGGAGAGAGAACAGGAAGAGACAACTGGAATTGGAGTTCATTTCAAGGTATTTAGAAAATGAGTGCAATGGAAACTCCCTGGAATCTATGAGGATGACCCCTTTAATAATAAGTCTTAGAAATGGGAAATACAGAGCCTGAAACAGTCATCTTTTGTGACCAGGCAAGGTTTCAAGTAGATACCAACTCAGCCACAAAACCTTTCATTTACAAGTTTTTCTGTCTGAAAATTTTATTAGAGAAAGGTAACATAAAACTTGTGAGAGTGGTCAACCAATGCCTAGTCCAATTTGAGACCTATGCTACGAGAGGGAGCCCATGTCTGACACTGCTTAGAGGCAAGGAACCAGAAGCTAGATAGCCTAGAGACCCAGGATAGAGCAAAAAAAAAGTTGACAAGAGAAATCAATGAAATGATTTCTAATGATAGTCTGTTACAATTATAGATCAGAGATTAACATAATCATTATCAAAGAGGTATTATCCAGCAACTGATAGGAGAAGATTCAGAGACCCACAGTCAGAATTTAAGAAGAGCTGAGGAATTCTTGTGAAAGAAGGGAAGAAAGAATTGTAGGAGCCAGAGGGTTCAAGGATACCACAACAACATGGTCCAGAGAATCAACTAACCTAGGTTCATAAGGATTCACAGAATCTTAAAAATCAGGAGCCCTGTATGGGTCCGACCTAGGTCCTTTCATATGTTACTGTTGTGTAGCTAGATGTTCTTTTGGAATTCCAAACCTTGAGTGATGGACTGTTTCTGACTCACTGGCTGATTTGGGGAACTTTTTTTCTTACTGAATTTCCTTGTCAAGCATTGATATGAGGGTATGCCCTTAGGCTGATTATAAATTTTAATGTCATGTTTGGTTGATATCTCTGGGAGTCCTGACAATGCATTTATGAAAGTGCTGGAGTAAAGCTAGGGCTGAGGGGAGGTATGTGTTTCAGGGGAAGTGACAGGAGAAACTGCAGTTGGGATGTAACATATAAGCTAAGAATAAACAAACAATCAAATAGGAAATCAAAAGAAAGAATTTCTGCACCTGAAAGCAGCAAGTATGCCTGCTGTGTTACACATATGCTAGTAGTTGTCAACAAAAAGAGAAGCTAAGTCTAGAGTCAGTGTTTTTACCTATAAACATCTGAGTGGTTAGCAGTCCAATATTCCCTCTTATTGAATCTGGAAGCAGGGTTCTTGGATAGGATAGTCTAAAATGACTACCAGGACTACATCATACAGGCTTCAGTGGCTCTCAGGACTGGGAGTGTCTTAGCATTTTATTGCTTTGAACAGACAACATGACCATGGTAACTCTTATAAGGACAACATTTAATTGGGGCTAGATTACAGGATTAGAGGTTCAGACCATTACTGTCTATGTGGAAT
The DNA here is from genome assembly GCA_019843815.1 of Montemys delectorum. Classification (NCBI taxonomy): domain Eukaryota; kingdom Metazoa; phylum Chordata; class Mammalia; order Rodentia; family Muridae; genus Montemys; species Montemys delectorum. The sequence goes on along the minus strand of JADRCD010214327.1, from coordinate 16,731 downwards.
CACGGTAGTAACCAGGTAGATATGGTGCAGGAGGAGCTGAGAGATCTATGTCTTCATCTGAAGGCTGCTGGGAGAATACTGGCTTCCAGGCAGCTAAGATAAGGGTCTTATAGACCACACCCACAGTGACACACCTACTCCAACAAGGCCTCACCTACTTTGACAGGACCATAACTTCTAATAATCCCACTCCCTGGGCCAAGCATATACAAACCATCACATTCCATTCCCTGACTCCCATAGGCTTGTTCAAACACATAAGTCAATAGAGCCCATACCTACACATTGCATAATGCAAAATACATTTAGTCCAATTTCAAAGGTTCCCATAGTCTAAACAGTCTATAGCAGTCTAAACAATGTTAAATGTTCAAAGTTCAAAGTCTCTTCTGAGATTCAACCAATCACTTAACTGTAATTCCCGAAAGCAAGACAGGAAACCAGCTGGGCAAACTCCAAGCTCTACATGTTCATGTTTGATGTCAAAGCAGTCTTTAGTTTTCTCTTTGTGAACTGCAACATACTTCTTTCTCCTGGGCTGTTTCCACTCCCTGTTAGGAGATTTCCTCAGTAGGTAGACCACCACTCTCACATCTTGAACATATTGGAGTCTCCAAAGCAACTTCAATATTACAGCTTCTTGTTTCAATGTCTCAGATCCACAAATGATCTTCTGGACTTCTCCAAAGGGCTGGCATCTCATCTCCAGATCTCCTCTCTGTAGCACTCTAAGCTCAGGCTGATCCACTCCACTGCTGCTGTTATTCTTGGTGATCATCCAGGGTACTTGCATCTCCAACATGCTGGGGTCTTCCAATGCAACTAGGCTTTACCAATAGCCTCTCATAGGATCTCTTCAGGGTGCCAAGTCTCAACTCCTCAACCTTTTCAGTCCTGGGCCATCAACTGCAGCTGAAGCTGCACCTTCACCAATAGCCTTCCATGGCCTCTCACAATGCCAAACTTCAGCTGCTCTTCATGACCTCTTCATGCTTTCAAAACCAATTCCACCTGAGAGATTCAAATTACCAAGTATAGCTGCAACATGCAGTACATCCAAGGCTATCTCTGGAACAGAGTTTCTTTGTGTTCTCAGAAAACACTTCCCAGGAGATCTCACCTCAGTGATGTGGGTCTTTTCCTAATCACTACGAAATTCTTAGCTCCAGCTAACCAGCATCAATTGTTCCAATAGTACCATCTATTTTTCACTTTAAAGTCAATGACACATAGATGAAGCTGCTGAGTTCTGCTGCTTGTGGGAGCTGGAACATGGCCCCTTGTTCTAGTACATTATCACTAGCTTTCCAACTCCTTCACTGCCTAAGCTTGGCTGTCCTGAAGATTGCTCTATAGATTGACTTTGAGCTGAGATTTAACTTTTTCTTCATCTACAACTCCCTCAGTCTCAGGCTAGCCTTGAACTCAGAGATCTGCTTGGCCTTATCTCCTGGGACTAAAGGTTTATACCATCATGCCTGAATTTAGCTGGGTAAGATCTTGCCCCAAAGTCTCACTGCCTTAATCTATCTCCTGGAACACGGGATTCAACTCCATTTGACTTCCTGGTGCCCTTTTAATATATTTTATATTTCTCCTTTCTAAGTTTGCTATGCTTGCTCAAAATGCTCTTCATGAGACTTAGCAAGAATACAAAGTCTCTGCTGGGCTTTTTTGAGACTTCCTTTGTCAGTGCAATTAATATAAATCTCTTTACCTTATCCTCAGGTAGACTCTTCAGACAAGGACAAAATGCAGCCACATTTTTCACCAAAAATACCAAAAAACAGTCTCTATGTAACATACTGAAATTCTTTTCCTCTGAAACTTCTTGGTCTAAGTCTTCACAGCTTAAATTGCTCTCAGCCACTAAGTCTTCCATATTCTTAGTATGATGGCTCATTAAGCCCCATTTAAAGCATTCCATCTCTTTCCAAATCCAAAGTCCCCAAATCCAATATTCTTCCAAACGAAAACATGATTAGTTCTATCACAGCAATACCCCAGTCCCTGGTATCAACCTCTGTCTTAGCATTTTATTGCTGTGAACAGACAACATGACCATGGCAACTCTTTTAAGGACAACATTGGGCTGGCTTACAGGATTAGAGATTCAGACCATTATCATCAAAAAGGGAACATGGCAACAACCAGGTAGGCATGGTGCAGGAGGAGCTGAGAGTTCTACATCTTCATCTGAAAGCTGCTAGCAGAATATTAGCTTCCAGGGACCCACATCCATAGTGGCACATCTACTCCAACAAGATCATACCTACTCCAACGAGACCACAACTTCTAGTAGTCCCAATCCCTGGGCCAAGTATATACAGTCCATCACATGGAGCAAGCCAGAGACCAAAAGAATCTTTCCTATTGGGCCCTGAACAGCACTGAGAATGAGACAGAACTCTACTGTGGCCACTGTGGCAGGCTAGGCAAGGAGTAAGCCTGAGATAATTATCATACTGACACCATAATGCCTGGGCAGGGGATAACCTGAATTAACCACCAGTCAGGCACTTGGCCAGGGTGGAGTCCTGGTCTGTGCTGCCACCAAGAGCCTTGTCTGAATCTATGTCCTACAGCAGCAGGGTTCTGTTACCATCCAAGCCCAGGCATCCATCCATGGACATGTTGATGTCTGAGAACTGTGTAAAACTGGCCCCATTCTTTACCTGGGAATCATGGGAGATCTGAACCTGACAATATGATAGTATGAGACCTGACTCCACCCCTAGCCAGCTGTAGTACATGGGAGAGCAGGCCCTACATGTTTAGGAGTTGTGGTTGAACTGGCCCTCAACAATATGAGCATGGGAGATCTGGCCCGACAATTCATCTTAAGTGTGGTGTCATGGTTAAGGTAGAAATACTCTCTTTCCCCTCACTCCTCTCCATCTGTGGCAGGTAGGAGACATGACCCTATGATCATGAGAATAGGAAAACTGGCCCTGCCCCTCGCCAGCTGCAGCACTTGAGAGAGCAGGCCCAGAACCTCAAATGGAAAACAGAGGAGATCTGGCCCTGGATGTAGGATTAGTGGGTGAGCTGATTCCAAGAGATTGGATGTGGGAGAAACAGCCCTGCCTCTTATCTGGTGAGCATTGAAGTCTCTCAAGGAATCTGCAATCCTCCTCTCACTCATGCATTACTATCTAGGGCAGGCAGGAAAGCTAGTCTCCCAGTCATGAGCGGGAGAACTGGCCATTTCCTTCACTACCTACAACACACAGGAGAGTGGACCCCACACTTCACTTAGGCAACATGGTAGAGCTGGTCTGGATAGCAGGGGTTGTTGGAGAGCTGGCCGCAAGGGTATGAGAGCATGAAACCTGTTGGGCTGACCAGTTCAGACACTTCTCAGGTCTATATACAGGGCTTTGAATTGACCCAACACAATGTCAATATCTGCTGGATTACATAAAGGAGGCAGATACTACAGATCTAAAACTACAAGATCTCCATGATATGAGGCAACAGGATATCCAAGAGAAGCTCCAGTGAGGTTCTAGTTTTGATAGAGTAGCACCAGAAACCAGACTTCTTGTACCAGACCAATGAGTCATTGTAATGAATATGTGTAAGCAAAGGCACGTGGACAAGAGGGTATACTGTGGGACATACCATGACACACTACACCGTTCACTATGAGATTATTTTTTCCTTTGTTGTGGATAAGGTTCCAAGGGTAGAGGGCAGATTGTAGGAGAAGGTGAGTTGAGTGAGATTGGGGTGCATTATGTGAAATTCACAAAGAAGCATTAAATCATTTAAAAAAAAGTAATAAATTGGTAAAAAAAATTTTTTTTCTAAATAAGAATGCTTACAGTTTTCCCAGTTTCTGTGTATTCTCTGAAAATGGTGGAATTTAAGACAAATAATCATCTTTTCACCCTGTGTTGTTTATTGTTAGGGTATTTTTAAAATCACAGCTATAGAAATAAAACCAAGACAGAAATGTTGCTGAAAATGTGGATATATATATATATATCTCACAGCTAACTATTACCATTTAGTGGCATTTTTCTTTTGATTTTAATGAATGCCTTTGATCTTCAATAGCTCTCTTTTTATATAATTGTATCTTCTAAGATAACTTTAAAAAAAAAGAAAAGAAAGAACTCTAATGTGAAGTGTTTTAAATATACTTAAAGGTCCTTTTTTCATTACTACTGAAAATAGATTTTTGTTTCATATAATGCACCCTGACTATATTCTACCTTCCTTTTACTCCTCCAAGTTCCCTCTCTTTTCCTCTCTTGTGCTACCCAATCTCCCTCTTTTTTTCTTTCAGAAAAATGAAGGCCTCCAAGAGAATAGAACTACACACAACAAAACAATGGTACATTTCCTTAACATGTTGGATCTTGTCGAGATCATTGAAGAATCTCAAGGGACCTAGAAACTTTTTCATGTGCTTTAGCACACATGTTCCATTATACACTTAATCCAAGAGTATGCAACCTTCCTTTGGAATCATGAGATAACTAACGGCAAGTATTCCATAGAACAATCATCTAGTACATCACCTACTCGAGATACCATACAGTTTCTGGTCCATTATAGACCTAAGTTATAGCCACATGGCTTCCACTGGGCCTGCCACCAACGTTCTGAGATCATTTCCAATCTTCTGGCAACTGTACAGCAGAAGAAAATGTACTGATTGCTAGCTGTGGTGGATGGGTTCAGGGTGGTGAGGCAATGCTTGAGAACAAGTGGTAGAGAAGCAGTTGTTAGGAATGTATCCCGGGGTGGCAAAGATGCTGTGAACATTCTCTCTTGTGTCATTGGTTATGTGAAATTATTCCTGGCAAGATGAGAAAAACAAAAAAACTATCTACTCAGATAAGAAACTAGCAGTAGATCAAAGGACATATACTACGAAAGTTGAACTCGGTGAACCAATGGATTTCTTTATGATTATTCATGAGAATATGGGTGAAGAGTTACCTACAGGAACATAAATAGCTCAATGGCAGCTGCATTGCCAAAGCTTTCTCCAACATTGTTTACACCTCACAAAATCTTTAAACACTGCAAAATTTATAGCAAATCTCAATTTTCAACTGCCAATTTGTTCAGTTAGAATCTCCCAGAACCTGGGCCTCTGGATATGCCTATAATGAATAATCTTGCTTAGTCTACCTGAAGTACAAATATTTATGTAATATGAATGACATTATTTGCTGGACTAAGATTCTGTTTATCAAAGTGAGAACACAAAGTAAGCATTGGCATTACTCACTCTCTGCTTCTTAATTATGCCAGCAGCCATTGAAATCTTCTGCCTCAACATTCCCACTATGATAGACTGTACCCTGCAACTGTGCACTAAAATACATTCCTTTATTCTTAACCTAGTTTGGTCAGGGAATTTTGTCTCAGTAATAAATAAGTAAAGCAAGCATATGCTCATGAAGCTGGTACTAAGTCTGATATTAGTACGCAAGAATAGAACATCAAAGAAATAGGGGACAAAATGCATTGAAAAGGATAGGTATATATATATTGAAACACTTGGAAGACAACGCGTATAAATAAGAAATCACCCAGCCGGGCAGTGATGGCACACACCTTTAATCCCAGGATTTGGGAGGCAGAGGCAGGCAGATTTCTGAGTTTGAGGCCAGCCTGGTCTACAGAATGAGTTCTAGGACAGCCAGGGCTATACAGAGAAACCCTGTCTTGAAAAGTCAAACAAACAAACAAACAAGCAAAACAGAAAAAGAGAAAAGAAAAAGAAAAAAAGAGAAGAAAAAGAAAAAAAAAATCACCCAAGTGATCCGATAGTTGGACTTAATCTGAGGGAATCTTTATAAGTTTCCTCCAAAAAGAAGAAAATCAGATTGTCATCAGACTTCCAATGACATTTTATTATTCCAGTATGGATGAGTTAAAACACAAAAATTAAAATAAATTGCAAAGAAAATATAAAGTATTTTAGACTCATAAGAACATATCAAATAAAGGAAACAAAGTCAGCTATAGATACTGAGCAACATTCTTACAAAGAGTCTTCTGGAGAAATGAATTAGACCACAATTTATACAATCAAAAGTCATTGGAAACCGTACAATGTCTACTTTGTCGGGTTCAAGAAAACCAGAAAGGGCCTGATAGAAATTTTATTATTTGCCTTGAGGCAGTACAAACCAATTCTCACATTCTATTATTAAGAAATTAGTCACATGGCTTCAGAGCCCTGTTAAAAGAATAGAGACTATGTCTGGCTAAAATTTTATTACTTTAAGATAAATAGAAATACATACTTTATGAGGTTCTCATACTATAACCCACACAAAGATGTGTCAGTTTTCTTTGTCACCTTGTCAGTGCTTAGTTTATATATTTTCAGGCAATAGTGTAATAGACACATGCATGTTCGAACTGTATCCACCTAGTGAACTTGATATGATGTCAGTTACATTCTTAACTGTCCAAAAAGTATATGAATCATTAAAATACAATCACAGAAACCAGAATTTTATTTTATAGATTTGAACTAAAGTTGAATGATTTATGCTGTTCCACATTATAAAATACATTTCAAAATTACCCTTAAGAACAATTCTTTTTATACTTTAGTTCAATTGAAAATAAAACAAAAAGGTTCTTAATTATCAAGAAAAGATTTTAATCTATTTGTTTTATTTATTTATTTATTTATTTATTTATTTATGTATTTGTTGTGTTATGGGTATGTATCTGTATCAGTGAGTGCCTATGTGCAACACATTCATGCAAGTAACCACAGTAGCTATAACAGTATTTTGAATTCCATTAGACAGTTGTGACCTACTTGGTATGAGTTCTTGGAATAAAAACTGGGCCCTCTGCAAAAGGATCAAACCTTCTTTTATAATATTTTTTTTAGTATTTTTGTAATGTATACGAATACAAGGTGGCTGTCTTTAGACACACCAGGAGAGGGATACCATTGCAGATGGTTGTGGGCTAGCATGTGGTAACTGAACTCAGGACCTCTGGAAGAGCAGTCAGTGCTCTTAAGCACTTACCCATCTATCCAGTCCTGGAGCAAGACTTCTTAACTATTAAATAATCTGTCTAGTCTGAATATATAAGTTTATTTTTATGTGCCTGCTAACATAAAACTATATTTTATAATACTGTCTAGAAAACATGTATAGAAATTATATTTATAGAAATGAAACAATTGTATTAAGTCAACATATTGCTTGATAAAGAGACTTTCCCAACTATAAGCAAAAAGATTATAAATTATATTTATATCTTTAAATCAGGGGAACCTTATGATCCACTAATTCTCTGAGCATATATTCATGTTTTACTGTGTTTAGATAAAAACTGTTTAATAGTTTTAGAAATAAGCTTACATTTATGGAAATAACATACATTTATTTTTGAAAGAATTTTGATTAATGTATAGTTTTCAAATATTTGACTAGTTTAAAAAATAATCTTAAATAGAATAATTATTCTCTATTCATATTTTTAATGATTTCCTCAGTGATGACATTTGTAGATAATGTCAAAAGTACTTGTTTGTCAGAAGAAATTAGTAATGGTTCTTAATTGTCTATATATTCATCCTATCTCAAACTTCTATATTAAATAGAAAATATTACAGAAATTATATTTTAAAAACTCAAGCTTAGAACTAGTAGCGAAGAAATTTGTTCTCCTATTTACAATAAAACATAATAGAACTCCTTTCAAAGATGAACAAATATCATAAGATTTATCTTTATATTTCATATATATGAGCAATGATTAATGCCATATTTCCTCTATATCCTGAAGTTGTATTTAAAATTCAAATTTTTGAATTAAAATAACACATTATTTTCAACCTTTAATTTTAAACTTGTCTAAATAATTTTCTAATAATTTGAATTTTTAAGGTGTTCTTTATACAAGTTCTCATTACTTTAGTGGTAACTACATTTTTATTTACTTCAGATTTATAATGTTATGTTATGGTAACATAAATGAGAAAAAGTTAAAATTAAATCCTTAGTCTATGGTCACCACTATAACATGCTTTCAGTTACTGTGTTAGGTATTTCTTATTGCTGAATTGGCATAAATTAAATATTTACTAAATAAAACAAACAAAAATGTATCAAAGCATGTCAAACTTCTTTCAAGACAAAAGTATTTCAGGTAATAAAAAAGACTAATAAACACGTTGCTGTAGGCTTTTCTTTTCTTTTTTTTTTAAATTAGCACTAAAAAGATGAAATTTATTTTGTTTTATGGAACAAATATAATATATTTAGATTTTAATAAAAAATAAAGCAGTAACCAAATGATATAAAGAGAATAAAATAGTGCACTAAACTCAAATATATTTTTAAATAATAACATGCTCTAATAAGAAAGCAGAATGAATATTCCTCACTAACTACTTAGAATTTGCTTAAAATATATAAGCTATGTATAGATTATATGTAATACAAATATATTTATAAATAGATATCAGGAGCATATCTCTCTAGTCTCTTATCCATTAATACATTAAAGAGACTTTGCTTCACATTAAAGAATTTTTCTTTTCCTTCCAACATAAATTTAATTCTGTAAAAACCATTTTTTTAGATATTTTCTTTATTTACATGTAAATTTTTCCTTTCCCAGGTTCCCCTCCAAAAAAACAAACAAATGTTTGTTTGCTGTAGGCTTTCCTGCAAGAATATTCTCAAATAATCTAAAATTAATTTATACATAGAAAACATAAAGCAAAATTATAGTAGAGTTGGCCTTGATCAGTAGCATTATGAGTAAGCCATCCATAGAAACATGAGAAAAAAAATAGCTGGTCCAGTTCCTCCCCTGCATCACATGGGAGCTCAGACCCTGCCCTTAACTTGGGCAACACAATAAGATGACCCTGCTCACCTGAACATGAGAGCATGAGACTGGCTCTGCCCTCAAAGGCTCAGAGATAACTGTAAATAAAAAATATTTAAGAAATGATGTTTATTTTGAGGTAAATTGTTGCAATATTTTTGTTGTTGTTGTTGTTGTTATATAACCTTAGTGCTCGCTCTGGATTCAGTTCATATTTCCATGGTAATGCTCTTTCACCAGAGATTACTACTCTGAAAATAATAAATAATGTATGTTATTGGGTAGAATTTTGTTGAATCTGGACCAAATGAAGTCATAAACCATAGGGACTTTTGCATTTTAAGATAGTGATTTTCGTTTGACGGGATTGGAAAGTTTTCCTGATAAAATTTTGGTATTGTAAGAAGTGTGGCTAATGTGCCTGTTACACTCTCCATCCTGCATATAGCCATTAAGCTTGTGTTCTTTCACTTACAGCTCAGAGTGTCTAACTCTCTTTGGCCCAGTCTCTGTACAGCCCAACCAGAACTCACAGAAAGTGTACTAGCTAGCATCCAGAAGCTAGCCTTAGGTAACTTCACCTCAGTACAAGTGCAGCAGTTTCAAACATTACTTGGACAGTCAGTGAGTTCAACAGAAAATAGAAAGAAAGAAAGAAAGAAAGAAAGAAAGAAAGAAAGAAAGAAAGAAAGAAAGAAAGAAGGGAGGGAGGGAGGGAGGGAGGGAGGGAGGGAGGGAGGGAGGGAGG
>JADRCD010214326.1:4140-15807 GCA_019843815.1 Montemys delectorum | reverse complement strand
GGGTTAAAGCCAGGACGAGAAGGGTTAAAGCCAGGACGAGAAGGGTTGCGGCCAATCCTTCAGAATAGGCCTTTCTTTCCAAGGGCATTAGTAACTTAGGTGTCCTGAGCTTAGTCGCCACCCAGATGTCAGAGCGCCAGCAAGGCCATTTTACAGGTGTCTGCTTCCTGTTCTCGTCTAAAAGGGTAAGCTGTGGACTGGTGATTTGAATAGGAATGACTGGTGATTTGAATAGGCTCAGGTATTTGAATACTTGGTCCATAGGGAGTGGCACTATTAAGAGGGATGGCCTTGCTGGCATAGGTGTGGCCTTGTTGGAGGAAGTATGTCACTAGGGCTTGACATCTCAGAGGCTCAAGCCAATTCTCTTCCTGCTGCTTGTGGATCCAGATGTAGAGCTCTCAGCTCCTCCACAGCACCATGTCTGCCTGCATTCCACCATGCTTCTTGTCACGACGATAATGGACTAAACCTCTGATTAGCCTTATTAAATGTTTTCCTTTATGAGATTTGCCTTGGTCATGGTGTTTCTTCACAGCAATAAAACCCTAAGACATATAGTCAACATTCAAAAATATGGTGTCTGTGAATGTGCCTATAATCCACAAGCATTCAGAATGCCGAACAGGAAGATCTTGAGTTCAAACCTGCCTGGGTGATAGGATAGCCTGACTCAAAAAGGCAATTATTCTGGGGGGGGGGGATATGGGGTAGGGGGCTTGCAGAGGGGTCACCAGGAAGGGGGATAACGTTTGAAATGTAAATAAAATAACCAATAAAAAAGGCAATTATTCCAGTAATTACACACACACTTTTCAGATTTTTAAGTTGTAGCCACATGCTCTGCAGTACTGAAGAAGCTCAGAGTGAATATGAAAGGAGTGGGGGAAGCCGACTGATCAGGTAGCGTAGACTGCCATGTCAAGGACCCACGCCTCAGACCCATGGATGTGGCAGAGCCGCCTCTGGTCCAAGTGTGACTGCTGATGGTGTGTGCAAGTACAAGCATTTCTAGATGACCAGCTTCTTCCTCGAAGATGACTGAAATCTGGGACTGCTTCTCACATAAGCCCTACCGATGCTAGTTAACGTCTCAACACTACGCACGGTAAACACGATTAGCTCTTAGCTTGATTTGTAATATCTACTGCTTCTAGAAGAAAGAACATAGCCCACCCGGTCCCAGCTTTTCTATATGTATGTCCATCCTTTCTCTATCTCCTAGTTACCCCAAGCTGTGTATGATGTGCCAAGGCATGATGGCCCCATCCTCTTCAAGGCCAAGAAAGCTCCTTTTGGTGCCTTTCAGCATGCACCTGTCATGGGGGGGATGATCTCTGGTCTCTTCCAGTTTTTATAGTGAGAGCTGATATTATTTCTATCTTGGGCTGGTTTCACATGCCGTATGGATACACTGGCCGTATGGCTACGCTGGACAGTTCTATGGTGGCCCTGCTGTATGACTGGTATTGCCATCTTATTTATGGGGACAACTAACAGTTGCCATGGGAAGTTCCATCTTTTTTCTCATGGCCTGATGAAAGAGACAGCAGGTCCGTCTTGGTTTTGGAGAGCCTTTAGGGCACATGAGGAGCAGCAGCAATCACTAGCAACCCCATCCTCAGAAGGGATCTCACAGAGGAACAGAATGACCGTAGGCCCTCCTGTCCACCTCAGAAGTGACTGACATCTCCCTCCTCAGGACTAAGAGCTTGGCAGCCATCTCACTGCCTGGCTTTATATAGGATGAGGAGTCATGTGCTGGCGTTACCTTGTAGAGGTAGTGCGTAGCTTCCGTCATTTCCGAGAGCTTGGTCTCAGAAAGCCCAGCTTCCCCCAGAACTTTAATCTTCTCTTGAATCAGAGGCCTGTGGGGAGAAATGAGCTGTAGTGAACACATCTACACAGGACTGGAAGGCTGACTGAACGAGGCCCCTTTGTTTCTTCAGGCCTGTGAGGCAGTAACTGAAGCTCATCTTTGTATCTCTCAGTCCTTCCTGAAATACCCTGTCTCAACTGGAAATAGCCCACTCTCTGTTGAGAATACCAGATTAAAAGTCTCGCTAGTACAAGATGTGTAGGAAATAAATTCTGCCTCATTACAATAAAAATCTGAGTCTGCTGTTAGACGCTGCCCCATGAGCAAATCCATTTACAAAGACAGTAAGTAGGGGATCTGACTGCAGAGGTCAGGCACCATAGTCCCCAGCTGAACACGGGCACAGAGAGCAGGTACTAATGGGAGAGCTGAGGAACCTCATATCAGGAAGAGGGGAAGGGATTGCGAAAGACCCTGGAGGACTTTTTACTTAGATGATAGACACAAACTTCAAGGGTTGAAATGTGACCCTGTAGGCCTGGTGGAGCAGACCTATAATCTCACCACCACGAAGGGTCTGAGGCTGAAGGATCAGGCCAGCACAGGGCAAACTTGGTGAGACTATCTCAAAATGAAAATGAGAAGGACTGCATGGTAAAGCTTAGAGGCAGAGAACTTGCTTAGCATATGCAGGGCCTATGCTCAATTTTCTGTAACACACAGACACACACACACACACACACACACACACACACACACACACACACACACAACTGCAGCCCCACCATGAAGCACTGCATGGTTAAGAATAACCACTTTCTACTAGACCTGAAAGAAGTGACCATCATGTCACATATCACAAAAGAAGAAGGAACACTGCCCCCACCCTAACATGTGAGGCAGCTGAGAACACAGTGCTCTTAAGTGAACTCCATCTTCTCCCTCTTGGACGAGTGTCAAGAGTCACTTGCCTGTCTTCTTCCTGGTTTTACTCTGCACCCTGCAAGCCTCCAAGGAACGCTAGGGTCAAGCATGGTGTTGGGAAGCAGGAAGCCATTACTAGCTGGTCTCAGCAAAAGCTTAAATGCTGAAGGAGCAAAGAAAGCACAGCTCCTGATCCACGACAACTCAGTGCATGCAAGCCACCTGCCCATGCATACCACAGGTAGTCGTCTGCTGTGCCTTGTGCCACGAGGTAGTGGATGGCCACAGAGTTTGTCTGTCCAATGCGGTGGGCACGGTCCTCAGCCTGGATCAGCACCTGTGTGGCCAGGGAACAGGACAGTTAAGGGAAGGCCTGAGTAAGGCCTCCCATCACAGTGAGGGGCATCTAGCCATTAAGCCCCACTGAGTCGCCTCTATCAAACATTTCCCCTAGCTTATAAAACTGAGAGACTCTAACAAACCTTAGGACCTGTTATCTAGCAGAAACCATGCTTGGGCACTGTGCTAGGGCTTGTGGGTAAAGCATGGATATAGGCTCTGCTTCCAATTTATGTGCTGGGAAGCAAATGATAGAAATAGGCACACTTTCCTTTCTAATCTCTAACAAATTAGAAGTTTTCTAGAGGCTTCCAGGGGCTGCAGAGGGGGCTCAGCGGTTGAGAGCATTTGTTCTTGCAGAGGACCTGGTGGCTCACAACCATATACAATTCAGTTCCAGGGGATGTGGTACCCTCTTAAGACTTTCAAGAGGCACCAGATATGTAGGTGGTACATTACCATACATGTAAGCAAAATAATAATACACATAAAATAAAAAAAATGTATCTAAATTTTTAAAGTTTATCTTCCAAATATCTAGATATATTGCATCCACAAAAGGGATCTTGCATGATGATTAGGGGTGGATGTGGTTTTCATGTGCTGGTAAGCCCCTTAGTAACCAGAACCAGGACACTGTTTTATGAATAGTCTCAACCTTAGAGCCTACCCATCATTAAAGCGATAGATGATATGTGTCCTGTAAAAGCAGCATGTCAGAAAATGAGAGGGAAAATAAGTTTTTTTCTGAGACTCCAAGAAATATTTATGAATTCAAACAAATGTCTTGGATCTGCCATCACAGCCCTCAGTTATCAGTCATGTCAGGGACACAATGACATCGAGCAAACACCTGGTGTGGTAACTCTTTCTGAGGCCCCCACTGGCAAACAGCTCAAAGGGACAATTAACAAAGGGGCCTGGGTGAGTGGCTCTAAAGGCTTAGCTCTGCACTCCTGGGTCTCCACTTGGGCTTTCTGTGCCCACTTTCCTCACCGGGAGATGAGGGCTAAGGCTCTGCTAACTCTCTGCAGCGGGACTTCCCCATCAGTAAGATGATCCTGCCAGCTGCTGGGAAGACTCCCAGTGCTTGGAACAAGGGAGCACAACAATCGTGAACATCGACCGACCGGCAGGCCTGAGCCTGAGGGGACGCTTGCAGAACATGTCATCTTTCTAAAAGAATTATTTTCATGTGTATGAATGTTTTGCCTGCATTCATGTGCACTACCTGTGTACCTGGTACTCAAGGAAGCCAAAACTGACGGGGACTGAAGTTACAGAAGGTTGTGAGCCACCATATGGGTGCTGGCACTTGAACCCAGGTCCTCTGCAAGAGTAGCCAGTGTTCTTAACTGCTGAGCCACCTCCCCCAGCCCAAGAACATGTCGCCTACCATCCCTTTAAGGATCTTGTAGTTCTCAGCCCTGAGCACGCCCAGGGGGATTCTAGTCGACCACATTCCTTACCCCTGGGTTCCAGAATAGCTCAGCAAACACCACCAGATCAGCTGAGGAGAAGGTGAGGCCCATGTTGGCGGCTGTGATGGACAGCACTGCCACTGTGTGCCCTTTGGACAGCTGGAACCGCTGGCAGAGAGCCTCCCGGTCTGCTGAGGGGGTGGAGCCATCAATCCGGATGTGCTGAACGTTCTGTGTGACAAAGGGGAAACTGAGGTGAGCAGCTACAGTCTGCAGGGGCTGCCCAGACTGCTCTGCTACCCAATCCTTTAATTTCAGGGCCGGGCCATTTCCCTTTACAAAACTGAAGGTTGAACTGACCCAATTGTACAAGCACCTAAGGTCAAAGGAACCAATACAAACAGGCCTCTGTACATGGGGCTGAGTTTCCCATGCGGTAGCCTTTTGTAAAAGTATAGAATAGTTTTACCACCAGGACGCCAACTTTTATACAACTCAGAGATCTTCAGATTTCCCATGCTACCTATGTGTACGTGTGTGCGCATGCACATGAGTGTGGGGTGGCGGTGGGAGGCTGTGTGTGTGTGTGTGTGGGGGGTGTATGCGTGTGCCCATGTCTTTGCATGGATACTCATTTGACACATTTTTATCTGCAGGGTTTTTTATGTATTCATCTCCATAATGGTGGTGAATGGTTCCTCGATCACAGGGTCCTTCTGAAGCTGGTTGAGAATTGACTCCCCATCTCTCTCTTCCCCTGTGGCCCCACCCCCTGGGCAGTATCTGCACATCCTGCATTCTGAGGTGTTTAATCCATAATTGTTGTATAAAGGTGATCAACATGATGCCTTGGGGCTGAGCTTTTCCCTCAGCAACACTCACTATAGAGTTGTCAAGTATTGTCTACCTCAGTAGTTTGCTCGTGGTACTGTGGCGCGATATCCACATCACGGCACATGCACACACAGAGGGGCATCTGAGCAGACCCATGGGGGCTATTGCCAGTAAAGCTGGTGGGAATGTTTGTGAACAGGCTATTGAGTGTGAACTTTTTTGAAGTTTTTGTTTCTTTGAAGGTTGCCCTGGAGCCAACTTCTGGATTGTATAGTAATAGCATGTTTAGTCTGGCTGTTTTCTTTTAAGAAGCATTTAAAATATTACTCTTTTCTCAATAAATATTGCATATTTTTCAAAGAAAAATTGTATTTTATTTTCATCCAAATATACTGTAAACTGCTAAAATATTTTTAAACTTATGCGACAATAAATGATTTAACCACTTCTTTCCCTTCCTTCCTTTCTTTCTCTCTCTCTCTCTCTCTCTCTCTCTTTCTTTCTTCCTTCCTCCCCAAGACAGGCTTTCTCTGTGTAGCCCTGGTTGTCCTGAAACTAACTTTGTAGACCAGGCTGGCTTTGAACTCAGAGATCCACCTGCCTCTACCTTCCCAGTGCTGGGATTAAAGGTGTGCACCACCACCATCCAGCCCATCTTTCTATCTCTACAGATTTAGGAGTTATCTGATTTCTTCTAAAACATAAGAGTTGATAGGTATTTATTCATCAATAGATGGCCTAAAAAAAAAAATCCCTGTGGTGTGTCTATGCAGTGAGGTTTTTTACTTTGCACTAAAAAACTATTGATAAAACAATGATGAATCCCAGTATATGAACAAGAAACAAAAAACAAGCACACAAACAAAAACTAAAAATGGAGTACATACCAAATGATTCCACACTATGTCAAATTACAAACAATGCAAACCAATCAAGAGTAAGAGCAGCTGAGCTCAGCCCAGAAGGAGGGGCAGGAGGGGGCAAGAGGGACAAAGATGGAGAGCCAGGGGGAAATGGGGCAGAGGGTGATGGCTGTGCTCACCGTCTCATCCAACTGTGCACTGTATGTGTAGTCTATCACAAGCAATGATTTCCTTAGGTTACAAAACTCAAATACCATAGCAAAAGGAAAAAAGAAAGCAAGATTCTCCATAGCATTGCCAGGTTGCTCTGTGATAGACAAGCCAGAGCAGAGTCAGCAGGCTCCAACCTTATCAACAGCGTGGCAGCACACACATAAAACCCTGACTGATCCCAAGGAAAACAAACCTTTGCTGAGTATGGTGGTGCACACCTGTAATTCCAGCATTCAGAGGATGGAGGCGGGAGGATTGCAGGTGTGGGGCTAGCCTGGGGCAATACTGGGCAAGATCCCATCTCAAAAAACTAAAAGAAAGGATTTGTGTTCTGTTTCACTCACTCAATGACGGATCAGTGTTGGTTTTATATACAGAGCCATTGTGTCTACATCACATCGCTCACTGCTAGTCTCCTGGGACATTCCCTTTTATCACTTTTCTTCCAAATCCTTTTTGTATTTAGAAATATCTTAGCTTTCCAGATTAGATGGTTCAGTGGGTAAAGCAGTGTCCTGCCAAGTCTGACAACCTGAGTTTGAGCCCAGGAGAAGGACAGCCCCGATACCCACAATTTAATACAGTAAACAGTAAGGTAAAGAGTCACTGACTTCCTCTCCCTGCCTCAGTTACCCAGAGAGCTTCCCAATAGTTACTTGCTGAATAAACTATAAACAACTCCTTGGTTACATGTTTCCTAGCTGTCTGTCGGATGCCATGATTCAGTGCTAGTGACGTGCACATTACACAGAATGTAAGATGTTCAGGAGCAAGTCTCCAACACTGCTGTCCTTTCTCAGATCTCTCTTGCTTATTTTCTGAGATGTCTCTTAGGATAACAGTTAAGGTTCCTTTAAAAAAGCAAGTTTAATTGAGCTCTGCTTAGTTGTGCAGGTCTCTAATCCAGCTGTTTGGGAGGCTGACATGGAAGGACCACAAGTTCAAAGCCCTGTCTGGCCAACTCAGTGAGATACTATATCAAATTTTTAAATATTAAAAAAAGGGGGCTAGGGATTTAGCTCAGTGGTAGAAGACTTTTAACTGCTAAACCATCCATTCAGCTATGCTCAGTGTATTTTTAAAAATAATTTGTTTTAGTATGCTTATTTGAAATCCAAGTATTGTACTAAACTGTTTTATTATATATTCTAATGGTTTTGTAATTAATTGTCTTGGATTTCTTGAAAACCCAGATGCTCTTCTAGAGATTACACATTTAGCTATTTCAGCCTGCTCCTAAACCATTTTGTATGTAAGAATTAAACCCAAGAAGGTTAAAGATCCACTCTACAACTCCCAGATAAAAACTCCAAGAGAAAAATTTTCATAGCCTTACTTAGACACAAATTCCTTAAATTAGTCACAAAAAACATAAGCTACAAAATAAGACATGGATAAACTTGACATGAAACTAAAACAATAAATCTTTTATTCAAAATGAAGTTAATGAAGTAAAAAAAAAAAAAGACAACTGATTATTATCCAGAATTTATAAAGAATTTCTCTTAGTCAACAAGAAAAAGACAAGCCAACAGAAAAATACGGCAAAATACGTGCAAACAGATCCTCATGAATAAGCCAAACTGACTCCGGTAAACACAAAAATAGACATATTTTCCTGGTAGTCAGAGGAATGCAAATGGAATCAAGAACAGAATCAGAGCTTGTTTACTGGCCTGGCAAAAGTCAAAGTGTAAACATCTGATAACATGAAGTGTGCATAAGAACTCAGGGCTGTAAGGGTTAAACATGTAGCAACATGAAGTGAGCATGAGAACTCAGGGCTGCAAGGGTTAAACATGTAGCAACATGAAGTGAACATGAGAACTCGGGGCCTGCAAGGGTTAAACATCTGATAACATAAAGTGAGCATGAGAACTCAGGGCTGCAAGGGTTAAACACCTGATAGCATGAAGTGAGCATGAGAACTCAGGGCTGCAAGGCTTCTTTGGCTGGATAATAAATCTGAGCAGCTACCTTTAACAGCAATCCAATAAAATTGAAAATGAGTCTATTCTACGACTTGTGGAAGATCCCGCTTGACCACGTACCAGGTGCATACAAACACACAGCACACACAAAGGCACATCTTCAAAACTATTTGCTATTAGCAAGATAAGCAAAGCCCAAGGTGCAGCAGCAACAGCAGGTGGCTAGCCATGCAGCAGTATACACACTGCACACCTAACTACATGTTACACCTTGTAGAGAAACCTTAGAAGCAATGGTGGGCGAAACAGCAATGGCAGCTACTTACACTTCCCTCCTACTGAGGCAAATTCGTTAAGAGAGACTGGATTTAGGAGGGGAGGGACATCCTGATGGCTATTATTGGTTGTCAACTTCTGGAATTAACTAAAACCCAAGTGGCTGGGCACACCTGTGAGGGATTTTTGCTTAACTGAATCATTTGAAGTGGGAAGACCCCATTCTGGTCTGGATCCTCAAGGTGGGAAGATCCAGCTTCAATCTGGATCACACCCTTGGCTACACAAAGGACATGGAAGAAGGCCTGCCTCCCTTTGCTGGCTTGCTTTCACTAGCAAGTCCATTCCCTCACTGACATCAGAATCTACTGCTGTGGGATTCTGGCATGTACTGAAGAGCGGCGGAGACATCCAGCCTTGTGGACTGAATAACTACTGGGTGCTTGGACCTTCTGTTCATAGGTAGACATGGTTCGATGAGCTGAACCACAGCCTGTAAGTCATTCTAATAAAATCCTCTTTCTATATATGAAAGAATCATTCTATAAGTTCTGTTACTCTAAGGAACCCCAAGTAATACAGACATGCACTAAATTCAAGACAGAGGGGATGGAATTAGATTACTAACTGGGGCCCAAGTATTTTATTACTTGAGAACCAGGGGCTGGCCGGGTGGTGGTGGTGGTGCATGCCTTTAATCCCAGCACTTCGGAGGCAGAAGCAGGTCGATTTCTGAGTTCGAGGCCAGCCTGGTCTACAGAGTGAGTTCCAGGAGGATAGCTAGGGCTACACAGAGAACCCTGTGTCAAAAAACCAAAAAAAAAAAAAAGAAAAAAAAAAAAGAATGAGGCAGGGGCTGGGAGGATGGCAGGATGGCACAGTGGTTAAGAGCATATTATTGCTCTTGCGGAGGAGCAGAGTTCAGTTCTCAGCTCCCACACTGGGTGGCTCACAATCGCCCATAATTCTAGGCTCCAGGGGATCTAATGCCTTTGGCCTCCACAGTCACCCACACACATACCTATAATTAAAAATTAAACAAACCACCCAGGACTGGTGACATAGTTGTCATCCCAAGTAATAAGGAGTCCAAGGCCATTAGTTCAAGGCCTGTCTGAGCTATAGAGAGAGTTCACACCAGCCTCAATAACTTAGCAAGACCTTGTCTTTTAAAAAAAAAAATGTATAAAGGCCTGGAAATGTAGCTCAGTGGTATATTACGTGCACAGTATCAAAGAGATCCTGGATTCAATCTTCAGTACCACAAAGATTAAGCAAATCTTTTTTTAAAAAAAGAAAGAAAAAAAACCCCTAGGTCTTGACAAAAATACAGTGAAACTTTTCCTTATTCAGCCTGAGTGGGAGATTCACAAGTGTTGGATTTTACTCTGTATTCCTTAAACATTGTAGAAGTACAAGTAATGAGGAAGATAAAGGGAATTTATGATCCTAAACTAAAGCAAAGGCCAAGATGGAGTCAAAATGCAGTGTGCAGCATTTTAGTGACTGTCCTCTGAGCTCCCTCCAGATAGCACTTGCTCACTTTATCAAGATCAATCAAATGGTACCGAAAAGCCAGACACTACCATGTACAACTGTTTTTTTTGTGTTTTCTTCGAGACAGGGTTTCTCTGTGTAGCCCTGGCTGTCCTGGAACTCACTCTGTAGACCAGGCTGGCCTCAAACTTAGAAATCTGCCTGCTTATGCCTCCCAAGTGCTGGGATTAAAGGCGTGTGCCACCACCGCCCGGCTTTACCACATACAACTTAAAAAGGCTCCTGGGTAAGAGTAAGGGTCACTATGTTATGAATGCAGAGAATGGAAGGATCCCTGGAGACAAGCTCCTATTTATAGTAGGAGGATGACCAAGCGCCCCGTGTGAGGACACTTGACCCCACTGTGTACCAAATGCTCTGAAGGCCTCGAACAAGGTTTCTAGAAACCATTGCCTCACTTCATTGCATAGTCCTGACCCAATGCTGTGCAGAACAGCCTGACACACAAATGGTAGAAGTCAAGACCTCCCAGACTTGGGGTGGGGTGGCTTACCTTCCTCTCAAGTTCCTTAACAACTGCATCCAGAATCACCTTATGGTGCGCAAACACTAGAAACTTCTCTCGTCCGCTCTCCAGCAGGTCCAGGACATAGTCACTACATTTGCAATGGTAGCAAAGCAGATTAAACATCCAATTGCAGTTAGTTCCCACAGAGTGACGCTAAGAACCTACAAGGTACCCACCCACTCCTGCCCACTCCCTCCCTCTCTCCCTCTGCTGAGACTTCTCTTCCCCCTTTTACCCACAGGAGGTCATGTGGGCAGAGGAAAAGGAGGTAAACCATCTTCTGACATGTTTAGAAAGAGGATTACACTCTAGTCATCTTACATACACAAACAGAATTCTCCCTAAGCAAGAGCTCTGTGGGTCTCTGGTATGTTGCTATGGGGGATTCGTGTCATGTAGATTACTGAAATCATCAGCTTCCATGTTAGTTGATACTACCAATTGAATCTGGTTTTAGTTCAAACCTAAAAGATTAGGTTAAAAGATTCTCTACACAAATCCCTGTAAACTCAACGTTGAGAAATAAGCGATAACTGAGAAAAGACACTTAGGGGCGACTCTCCTCTTTCCCTCTTCTGAGATCACAGCTAGAAGAGCCAACAGTTAGATCACTGCTAATGGAGGTTTTTTCCCAGACAAGGGAAGATGGTGGGAAGATCCACTTGCTTGGTTACCCATTAACTTACTTCTCTTTCCAATATGTATATTTGTTATTAATTTAGTACATATGAGTGTTTGCCTACATGTGTGTATGTGTACTCATGTGTGCAGTGCCCACAAAGGCCAGAAGAGGGTATCAGATCACCTGGAAATGGGGTTATAGACAACTGTGAGGAATCCCATGGATGCTAGGAATGAATCTGGGTCCTCTACAAGCACAGTGAGTGCTCTTAATCACTGCACCCTCATCTTTCCAGCACCAACTGTGTTTTTTCCTAACTTTGTTTTTTTTTTTTTTTTTTTTTTTTTTTTTTTTTTTTTT
>JADRCD010214325.1:35089-50925 GCA_019843815.1 Montemys delectorum | reverse complement strand
AAAAAAAAAAATACTGTAGGTCCAAGAGCATTCATTCCCCACCATGTCTTTTGGAGGCATCAAGCCTTCTGAGAGGAAGCACTAGAGGGTAACTATTTTCCCCGAGATCGGCAGCAGCAGCCCTGAGCTTCCAGGCACTCTACTCTTTCCTTTTCTCTGATGATGCTATTTCATATTACATTAGGGAGTGTACTGTATGGTCCAAATGTGAGAGTAATGAAGAGTTCTTCTCCCCTCTCCTAACTGCCACCCAAGCGAAAGGCCACCTTCATCAACCTACAGAAGGCAATGACCTCATTCACTCTAACAACCTCTGCCCTTTATCCTGTGATATGTTCATGCTAAGCAAGGGGAGAGGAATTTATGGGAGCATTTAGGTTCAGATCTGCCATCACCTTTAACAATCTCAGTTAATCACCGAGTTAATCATTCCCATTCCTTCAAAAATGGGCCAAGGTAATTAATTAGAATGAAGGTTACTTTAAAATCTTCTCTTTAGATGTCCTACAAGTTTCTGAAAAGAGCCCCTTAGCATAAAAAATTAAGACCTAGGACATTGCAGCCATTGGAGATTTGCAAAAGATCTTTAAAAGGTAATATATTTGTAGGTCTGTTTTCATTCCGGTTTTAGGGTGCCGTAACTTTACTTAAGAAAAGCAGTGGGGAAGTACGGGAGAACCATCAGCATCACCCTTACTGGTCACATGACCAAGCCAAGGTTTTGCTTTCATAGTAGAATATTGCTTCCTGTAGTTAAATATGAACAGGTTCTCTGGGAGAGAAATAGGAACCTAAAGATATAAAGGGGAACCAGACAGCGGGAGAGAGTTAAAAAATGGGACCGAGCCATGGTGCGCTTTCAGTCCTCCATCAATATTCCACTGACTCTGTTACAAGCTGGCAGGCAGAAACCCTTCCCCCAGCCCGTCAGCATCTCGAGGCCCAATCAGCATCTTTATCTTTGGTCTCTGGAGGCGGGAGTTCCAGCTTAGCAGGGACTTGAAGAGAGGCCTGGGTATTTGTGGCAAGGCAAGGTGTGAGAACCAGCTCCTGGCTGGAGGATGGTCACAGTAGAATGCACTAGAAAGTTCTGAATACCTCTGCCTGCTCAAAAATGCTGCAAGTGTCTTCCACACACAAGAGTATTTTTCTTTAAAAAAAAAATGATAAGCTTGAAGAACATTCTCTAAGAAAAATAATACACTAATGATTTAAATCAGAATTCTTCTGTACACTTAACCATTAATAGATTTTTTTTCCATGAAGGCAGGCTTCCATGGAGGAAAAAAAAGATACCTGGGAAGAAGAGAGGGACACAAAAAGAAAACCTGGAAGAAAATAAATTTTCCTGAGTCTCATCATAAGACATTAGCCAATCCCTAGAAAACAGAAAACACATCAAACAAAACTTCTCTTTCTAAGTAACTCTGGAAGAAGTCAGAGCAAAGAGTGTTTTATATTGGGTTATTTGATTTGTCAGTGTCTAACTTCCTGAGTATGTATTTTGGATATTAGCCCTCTGTCAGCTGGAGTAGAGGCTGCCCCTGTATCTGTTGCCTGCCTCTGAGAGGCTCCACCCAGCAGCCAATGGAAAGAGATGCAGAGAACCATAGGCAACCATTAGATGGAGCTCAGGGAATCTTATGGAAGAGTTGAGGAAATGATTGGGGAACCCAAAGAGCAGGGAGTGTCCCTGAATCTGTTGCCTGCCTGCAGATCCCACTCCTCTAACTGGCCTGCCTTGTCTGGCCTCAGTGACAGAGGATTAGCTTAGTACTGCAGTGATTTGGTGGGCGGGGGGTGGGGGGGTGGGGGGGGTGGGGGGGGAGGGTTGAGGAGGGAAGAATGGAAGGAGAATCTGAGTGAGGGGAGAAGGTAGTTAATATTGAGATGTAAAGTGAGTAAAATGAATAAATAAATAATTTTTTAAAAGGATGTTTCATACAAGATGAAAACTGCTATGTCCTAGCTAAAAACAGAGTGATCTGCCATAGGCTCCTCTGGGATGCCGTAAGCCTATGATCTTTTGTCCAGCCATCCTTATTAATCTAGCAGTTTACACTCTGATTGCTCACATGCACACTGCCCTCTTTCAAACTATATGAGCTAAGAATTGGTTGGTATTTTACCTTTCCCCAACTTCCTGGGTTAGCCTCATGCCACATGAGTGGAGAACATGGCATCCCTGGATCTGAGACAATAGATCGTTTATTGTTTACAAGAAATAGTAGTCAGAATTTCAGCATTTCTATAACAATTCCCCATGCCTCAGCTCCTACAGAATGGCATGAAGGGGGTCCACCTGAGCATTGCACATAGTAGGCTGCATCACAGAAGGGGAATTCTGAGCTTAGGAAACTCAAATCTTTTATAGTGAACTTAGGCAATGCTATTCTTCCCTACAGCGAGACAGCATCTTCTCTGTCTTCTGAGATTATAGTCAAGCCTATATGGAAGAAGAAATGGTAGCTGCCAAGGATAGTCTCTATAAATTCTCAGAAAGAGTGTCTAAAACAAAGGACACAAGGTACCTCACTTATGGGCTGTGAAGAGACCCACAGAGGACCACAACAAACAATATTCATTGTTCATCTCTCAGCCTTGGACCATCAAGAGCACTGCCCCCATGAGTACCCTACTCTGTTGGCCAGTTCAGTTATTTACTTCAAAACAAGCTAAGATTAAACCCTTTCTTTATCTCAGGTGGCATCTAAGGCCAGTAGTGAGTGACAAATTCCAGTTAACAGGGTGAAGCCCCGAAGTCTTGGTCTCACCTAGGGTCCTCAGAGTCTCAGGACACAGTCGGTTGAACAAATATCTTAAATTATCATGGTCCACTTCTGGCTTTCTCTTTGAGTTTTAGTATTGTGCTTTCAACTTGCCCCAAATATTAATCCAAACATATCAGGACTCCATATTAACCCACCAGAAGATCGAAGGCAGTTCTGTGAGTCACATCAATCCTAAGCAAACAAGCTGAGGCTGATCAGTTTATGAGACCAAAGTTGTATCCTTAAGCATTTCAGCTAGCATCCGGGGGCAGACCTTATACCACCTTATCTACTATTTCACTATGATCCTAGAAAGAACTGTCTGCAAAGTACAACCAAATGGCTCATTGGTTTTCCTCTAGGAAGGACCACTGAGGAAGAAAACATATACAGGAAATCAGTACAGCCTTGTAAGAGATGCATTGTCAGTGAGCTAAGATGCTGAGACATATTTTTGGTGATGGGTTAGAAGTAGGGATGGAATCTTAAGAGCTAGAATTTATTTTTTTTCTTGATAATTCTCCTCCACCACATCTTCATTTTTGTGAGATGTCTAAAAATTGCCAAGGCTTATCAACCAACCCTGCAGACATAAGTGTGACAACATGGGAATCAGGTCCTCAAGAGTCTGAGATTTCTGATCTGTCCACGGCAGTCATCTGCTAAGACTGATATAACAAAATATAGACCAGATGGGACACATCAGAAATGTATTCTTCACAGTACTGAATACTGGGAGGCCAGGCTGAAGGTATCGGCAGATTTGATGCCTCCCTGGGCTTCTCCGTGGTTTATCGATGGTCTCCTTTATACTGTGATTTCCACTGGCTTTTGATCTGTGCACACATACCTCTGGGGTCACTTTCCTTCTGCTAAAGACACTGGTTGTATTAGATTAGAACGTCACTATTGGGACACCATTCAAACTTAACTGCCTTTAGTTTTCTTTGCTTCTTCCTTTCATTAAGACAAGATCTCACTAAGTCGCCCTAGTAACCCTCAAAACTCACAATTCTCCTGCCTCAGCTTCCTAAGTAACTGGAATCATAAGCATGTGCCACCATACCCAGCTTAATTACCTCTTCGAACGTCCTCTCTCTAAATACAATCACACTAGGTAGGTCTGTGTTTTGACATAGTAATAATGTTAGGGAGACACATTCACTTTAATACTCCCTGCATGACATCATCTGTGTGATACACTGGACTCACACTAGAGCAAATGGCTCTTAGGAACTCCCAGTAACATATAATGGAGATGTCCTGGGTTAGAATGAGCCTATCTTAATCCTCAGATGTTAATGACATTAAAAAGAAGCTTTTGACAATGTCCAACACAGTCATTGTCTGAGAAGCATGAGCACAACAGTTGAATCTGGGCCCTTTGTATTCTACAAAGCTGAAGACAGTGACTTAGGCACTCATGTGCATCAGTCCTAAGAGCTGGGGACCCTCTCCTGAAATTCTCCTGCATGTGCTCCTCTTTGACAGACTGCTACCCCACTTTTAATCTTATTCATCTGCAATTAGGTAAGTGGGGCTCAGAAAGAAAGAAGGGATGTGATTGTTTCTCGTTTGCACTGGATTTTCAGCATCATGGCTCACACAAATGAACTTCTAGTGTTCTCTACCCAACTAATGCTCTGTCCCAGACAACAAAGCCCTGATGGTGGATACAAGCTACCTCAGCCTTGGGTACTCCTTCTCTGGGTATCCCTTTATACACATTGCTCTTTGCTTGAAGCCAAGGGATTTGCACCCTTTTGCTGACTTAAGCTTGGCTTACACAGCGGCAGCCTTCTCTGAAGATGCCACCTTAATCCAAGACATCTGTTGTGCCAGGGGGCAGCAAGCTACAGCCTGTGGAGCATGTCAGCTTGCTGCCTACTTTTGTAAATAAGGTTTCATTGGGATAAAGCCACATCCATTCATTCACATAATGCCCGTGGCTGGTTTTGTGCTGCAGTAGCGGAGACGGGTAACTGCAACAGAGGAAGCATGTTCCACAAGGCTTAAAATATTTACTATCTAGCCCTTGGTAGAGGAAAGCTTGATGATCCCTGTGCTGTGCCATTACTAACAGAATATCATTTCAGCCCTTGCCTGATTTCGACAAAAGAACTCAGATTTTTCAGAGTAGTTGAGCTGTTCACAAGACTATATCTAGATTGCTTTGGTTCATATTCTTATTCTGCAGGCAATCGCCTTTGTTTGTTTGTTTGTTTGTTTGTTTTTCAAGACAAAGTTTCTCTGTAGCCCTGGCTGTCATGGAACTCACTCTGTAGACCAGGCTGGCCTCAAACTCAGAAATCCTCCTGCCTCTGCCTCCCAAGTGCTGGGATTAAAGGTATACACCGCCACCACTCCCCGGCTGTCACCTTTATTAACACGACCCATGCAGCCAAGAAGTACTCTGAGACAATTTTTGTGGTTCCCTTTGGATCTAAATTTAACAAAACAGATTAGAGAATAAGCTGAGCCATGAGAGTCCCAGATATTGTCACCCTACCTTGGCACTCCCATCCCTTGTCATCTAAGTGTTCAGCATAGCTTTAATGATTTCTGCACAGTTTAATAGGACCTCCCTCCTTTGTGCCTAGGATAGGTGCACATCTCTGCAATGGCTATCTGAGTGGAGTGGAAGCATATGGCCACTCAGACCAGCCTTAGCACCACCCACTCCAATGGAGCCATGCTTCAGCTTGATCGCTGCACTTAAAAGTAAGGTCCCCTGCCTGGGGACAATTAGCACCAACTAGGACACCAGTTAGGCTGCTGACTTTGAAGTTATTGCCTGGAACTTATTCTGCAACCACTCCCCAACCCCACTGCCAGTTCATTCTCACTAATGGGCAATAAAGTGGAGGACCATTTACTGTACAATTGGCGATACAACTTAAAGAACATGTTTGCTACCAATTTCAAATACTTTCTCCCCAGACACCAGTTATAAGACTATCGGGTCCTTGTCTTTTCTTTTCCCAGGAAGGCATGTTTCTATTCACATTCAATTCTCATCACCAAAAATTATAAGGATGAGAGAGAATGAGATTATACCCTACTTGTTAGCTAACAAGTTTTCCTAGTGCATTTCACAGATGCGGCTAGAAGAAAGAAGACTTCTAATAACCAAGATAAAGGACTATGTATTACTTTGCATCAGTAGCAGTAGACACCATTGTCATATACATTATAGTACTAGTTCCTACTTGAGAACTGGGAAGAGGTTCTGAGATATCAGCATTACATTGAGATGTTATAGAAGAATTTTGATCTTAAGAAATCCATATCTACCTTTTGTCCATAAGGACACTGCCACAGTTGAGTCTTCTGAGATCATTTACTCTACAACCAGCCTTGAAACAGACAGCTCAGAAGAATGTAAAGATCCTTGGGCATATTATTTACATAAAGTTGGACATGGTGGCATAGTCCCATAATCCTGGCATTCAGGGAGCTTGAACAATGATGAACTCAAGTTCAGAGTAGCCTGATGCTACCTAGAGGGATCCAATCTCAAAAAACAAAAAGCAGTGTATGTGCATAAATACAGCAGAGCCATGGTGGATTGTCTTCCAACAGAATGGAAACTGAGATTGTTTCATTGTACCTGACTGGCTTCAGTGAAAAAGAGGCATAGTCACCAAGGATTCCTTCTGTTGCTACCAGAAGGAATAGTCACAAGAGCTATGTCATATATTCTGTATTGTATGATTAGTTACCCTCCCAAAAGATATAATGCTATATGAACTAATAAAATAGTTCAGTAGCAATTACAAAATAAATACGTAAGAATAACTTTCAAAATATGCCAGTAAGAAGTAGGTAATTAGTTAGAAAATATAATGGGAAATATTGCATTCAAAAGAGCATTGAAAAGTATGGAACAGCTCGAGACAAGTTAATAAGAAATGTGCAGGCCTAAATAAAAAGGACCATAAATTTTCACCAAAGGACATAAAAATAATAATTGAACCAGTTGAGGAACATTCTATGTTCTTCGTTGCTGTCATAATGATGTCGTGTCCCCAAAATTTATCTTCACAGTTAATGTAATTCTAGTTCCCAAGATTTGAGCATTAGAATTCAGAGGTGGTAGGATTGTCAAGAGAGGGATACTTGCTTCCTTGTTAGAACCCAGGCAGACAGATTAGGTTGCTGTCATCATCATCAAATGGTCAACCAAGCTAGTTTGCCAGTTTTGCAGAATATATTCATGATCTGCAACTATCTGTGACTTAGGAAGGCATTAATACTACTTGATCTTTGTCTTATATCGAGTCCTATGCTGCATTGTGGGGGTTTTGTTGTTATTTAAATTTTATTAGCATATGTTTATTATGCATATTAGTGGGTTTATTATGACGCTTCCACACATGCTCATATTTCAATCATATTCCTACCCAACACTTTCTCATGTTCCCTCCCACTCTCATTGATTCCCTTCCCCTTCCCAATTAGCTCCCTTTCTACAGCGTGTGAGTGAGTTAGTTAGATAGTTAGTTAGTTAGTTAGTTACATTTACTTCTCTTGTGTGTGAGTCTATGAATCTCATCAAGATTATTTACAGGAGCATGGTGAGAATTTGTTTGGGAGTTGTTTGCTCTTCCTTATTAATTCTTTGAGAATTTCATATAATGTATTTTGATAATACTTATTTCTCCCAGATTCTCCACCCAATATTCATGCCCCCCCTGAACTTTGTGCCCTTTGTTGTTTTTCTATAACCCATCAACTGCAGTTTGTGCTATTCATATACTTCTGGCTGTGGCAGCATCCACCACAGTGGATGGTGTGGAGTGTGGAGTGTGGTCTATGATCCAGGAACCACACCCTTAAAGAAAACTGACTCTTCCTCCCCCAGAAGCCATCAACCTCCATGGCTCCTGAGTTAGGGGTATGAGTTCATGAACCCCTTCCCATTCATGCTAGATGATTGGTTGAGTTAACAATCGCGTGCAGACAGAAACAGCTGCTATGAGTTTCAGGGTGCATCAGTGCAGCCTCGGGGCATTTATTGATACAACCCTTGGCTCTTCTTGTGCAACCTTAGGATCCTTCTGCTGCTTCTTCCAAGACAGTTCGTCAGCCCCAGAGAGAGGCTGATGGATAGATGTCCTATTTGTGTCTGAGCTTGTGATAGTCACTTATTCTCTGCCCTTTTGACTAACTGTGTTTCTGCATCAACCACCATCTACTGCACAAAGAAACTTCTTTCATGAGTCTAAGGGCTGCACTGATCTGTGGCTAGAGAGACACAGATTTAGATGGCACTTTCACACAATGTCCATTTAGTAGAATAACAATAGTAGACTCACCCCTGGGGCCTGTGAGCTCCCCAGACATGAGTTCTTGGCCAGATTTATAGTAGTAAGTATGTGTTTTCTCCTGTGCAGTGGATCTTAAATCCAACCAGAAAGCAATTAGATGTTCCTATATCATTTGTGTCACTATTGAACCCTAAGGCATAGTGTGCCATGCCAAGTCATTATTGTAGTTCACAAACTTCATAGCTGGATAAGACTCTGGATAACTTCCCCTAGCAGTTGACATAGCACTTCCCAGTACTATAAGAGCTAATCAACAGAGAGAAAGCTTCCTGGTTAGTACTGACTTGGTTTTTCCATGTCCTGTGATCCATTGATCCAAATGTGTGGTGTTTTCAGCAATAGGGCCTTACCATCAAGTTCTAGCAGACAATCAAGAGCAATGCCAATATCCTGAGTTGTTTTGGGTGGTCTCTAGCCAACAACACAAGGGAAGGTATCCTATACCTGGCACTGGGATTTTTAGATGGTAATCTATGGCTTCTTGAATAAGCATAGCCCCCTGTGTAAGGCAACTCCAATTAAACTCTTATATGATATACATTTTCTGAAAATAGTAAGTTTTTTTCAAATATTCTTAGAGTTTAGTCCCTTCCTACGTCTTACCTCCCGTCCCCTCCCAACTTAAAGCTTCTTCTCATTATTCTCCCTTTCCCCTTTCATGTTATCTGTGTTCTATCACCACCACTTCCCTTTAGATCCCTTCCCCCCCTCCAACCCTGGTGGCTATTATCCCTTCCTGGTTTCCTGGATTCAATGGGTACTCCGAATTAAACACACAAATCAAAGACTTAATACTAAGGTCCATTTCTGTGTGAGAACATACGATATTTGTCTTCCTGAACCTGTGTTACCTCATTCAGTACAATGTTTCCATTTCCATACATTTACTTTCAAATTTCATGACCTTGTGTTTCATTGTAGCTGACTAAAATGCCATTGTATGTAGGTACCACACTTTCATTATCCGTCCATCAGTTCGTGGACATCTTGGTTGTTCCCATGTCCTAACTACTGTGAATAGAGCATATATGAACATGGATAAGCACACGTGTCTGTGGAAGGAAGTATAGTCCTTTGGGTATATACCTAGTTGTGGTAATAGTTGGGTCGTATGATGAATATAGTTCTAGTTCTCTGAGTAACAGCCACACTGGCTCTGCGGTGACAGCAACAAAATGCACTCTCACCAACAGTGCATGAAGTCCCCACATCCTGGCCAGCATCTGTTTTCTTTTCTTTTCTTTTTTTGTTTTGTTTTGTTTTGTTTTGTTTTTTTTGAGACAGGGTTTCTCTGTGTAACCCCGGCTGTTTGCCCTAGAACTCACTCTGTAGACCAGGCTGACCTCAAACTCAGAAATCCTCCTGCCTCTGCCCCTCCACCCCCCCCCCAAGTGCTGGGATTAAAGGTGTGAGCCACCACTGCCCATCAAGCATCTGTTTTCTTAACCTTAGCCATTCTGACTGGGGTAACATGAATCTCAAAGTAGTTTTAGCTTGCATTCTGAAGAAAGATAGAGAATACACTCCAGGATATAGGCTCAGGTAAGAATAGGATTCTGGTCACCCAGGAAATAAGACCATGGATTAAGTGGAATTTTATGAAATTGAAAAGCTTCTGCAAAAGACACTCTTAACTGACTAAAGAAGTAGCTTACAGAAAGAAAAGCATCTTTGCCAACTATGTAACTGACAGAGGATTAGTTTCTAGAATATACAATGACCTCAAAAAACTAAACACTAAGAAAACGAACAATTCAATTAAAAATGTAGACTATGGCCCACCTGAACAGAGAGTACTCAGAAGAAGAAATATAAATGTCTTTCTAAGAATGAGGATTTCTTTACAAGATCATGGAAACTTTACCATTGGCTAGACCCCTAAAACAAAACAAAAACAAAATAGTCCTTCCTCCCATCAAACACTAACTACTCAGGGAGGAGTAGGGTCCCATAAACTTCTCCCTCTTCCATCATAGGGTATTGACTGACCATACCTTGCGGAGATATTGTGAAGGCAACCAGAGATGCTATGAGCTCAGAAGGGGAAGCTATGTCATATCTAGAGGTCACCATTCCAAACGATTCCTCTTCCCATTACTCAGACTCTTATATCCTTTCTACACACCCCCTTCTGAGATGTCCCCTGGGTCTTGCAGGAAGAATGATATACAGGACCTATTTAAGGCCAAGAAATCAACAGCCACTTTATTCTCAGCACTTTGACCAGTCATCTGACTCTGCATCCACCACTCATCCTTACAAAAAGAAGCTGCTTTGACCAAAATTGGTCACTAATCTTCAGGCATAAACATAGTTATGTAGAATTATTTAGAAGGCACTCCAACAGGTACATCAAGTCTATTTGGCAAAACAAGAGTAGCTTCCCCAACTAGAGCCTAAGATCTTCCTGACCAAAACTGGGTTTGCAGTACCAGATATAAATTCCCTCCTGTGGAACAAAATTCAATCAGAAATAAGTTGATTACCCCATAACAAATTTTCCACTAATGTACAATGGGGTCATCTTACCTGACAGATTCTCATTCTTGTACATAGGCCCAACATTGACTAACACTGTTAATAAAAACTCTCCACAACAGTTTTTGGGCATTATGAGGGCTAACCAACAAGGAGACTATTTAAGCCCAGTTCCAACTTGATTTCTCTGTGTTCGACAAGCAGT
Source organism: Montemys delectorum (assembly GCA_019843815.1). Taxonomy (NCBI): domain Eukaryota; kingdom Metazoa; phylum Chordata; class Mammalia; order Rodentia; family Muridae; genus Montemys; species Montemys delectorum. The sequence goes on along the minus strand of JADRCD010214325.1, from coordinate 40,141 downwards.
GCATGTGACCCAAGCCCTCATTTCTAAGGCTTTCTCTATTGGATTGTCCCACTAAACCCAAGTCCCAGAATTGAGGTTTCTGCAGCATATTGTATGTTTATAATGGATAGAGAGGCAACAGAATTAGAACTGATTGTGTTACCAACCCCAAAGAAGCATACAGGGCTCCAACAAGGACTTTGCTTGATATTGTGATCCAGTCTTACAGAGCCAACTAAAATTCATCAGCAAATCCATTCACATTTTTCCTCAATTACAACATAAGTTTGCTTACACAAAAATGATCAGGAAAGAATTTGGATCGTCTCTTCTCCCATAGGGATGCTGTCTTCTGATTCCTCTATCACGATGATCATACACACTTAATACCACACTTACTTATACCCCCCTCACTTTGAGATAAGGGGGGAAAGCCCTGGAAGATGCTCATATCACAGCAAACCTGCCCCACCTGCCACAAAGTAGAAGGAGGAAAAATCTCCAACTTTTTTAATAATCAGAAAAGAATTTTCATGCTCCTTAGTTTACTTAGTTTAATCACAGAAAATTACAAATTAATTAATCTGCAGAAGGTCTCTACCCCAAAATCTATTTATATGGTATGATTCTATGTTAGTTGGATTTTCATTACTGTAACGAAATAGCTGACATAAATAACTTATGGGAACAAAATTCTGTTTAGTCTCATAGTTTCTGAGTTTTCTGTCCAAGAGCATCTGGATCTACTGCTTGGGATATATGATAAGACAGAGTATCAGGAGAATGCAACCAAAGTGCTCACCCATTGTAGCTAGGGAGCAAGAAAACTCATACAGACGATGACTAGTGGTGCAAGATATGCCCCTGAAGGTCATACGACGTGCCCTACTTCCTCCAACCCCCTCCTACATCTTAATAGTCTACTGATGAGGTATGTGCTTTCAATATCCAATCACCTCTCAGTAGCACTGCTAGAGGAAGGCCAAGACCATGACACATTAGTCTTGTTAACAGAATTCTTCATATTCAAACCTTGAATTCCAACTTTATTACAGTTGTGCAGCACAACTCCATAATCCATGGGATTGGTATGAAATTAAAAATGTTTATATATATATATATATATATATATATATATATATATATATATATATACATATACACATATATATAATGTCAAGGCAACAAGAGAAGGTCATTGTCCCAAGTGTGAAGTTTTGGTAACCACATAAACCCCATAACCTACATTGACATTTCAGCACTGCCTGAGGTTTTCAATATAACAGTAAATTCTGCTTTCCATAAGTTTTACAGGATTAGGCATCAATGGCTGGGATATAAACAAGAGGAACCAATAACTCTTCCAACTGTTCAGATGCAAATTCAGACCTGGAGTAGGGTATTGTTAGGCAGAGAACAAAGATCTGGGTACAACTCAAATTATTGCTAAAACAGAAAGCCACAGCACCTGGCTGTATCCCCTGCCCTGGGGACCCAGGCCTATTTCAGTTTGACAACTTTGGGGACTTAAAAAAGACAATCATATCAGCCCATGTGAGTTTGCTAAATAACCCCAGGTAGGAGAGCCATAGAACAGACTCCTGTATCAGAGAAGACTATCCCTCAGACTAATAGCTAGAAAGTTCCATACAGCCTAAACATACATTGTTTGACATGTGATATTTTTAAAACTATGAAAGCTCACTAGAAAAAAAAATCTGCCATTTCTGACTTTCTTAAATAATCGAAAGAACTTTGATTCTTTTGGGATCCACACACCTTCATGGTAATTATCAGCTAGAACTGGAACACAACTGACACTGGATATGACATCCATACTCCAAGTGGACAATCTCCACTCTCTCTAATGCCCAGCCTCACCCTGATTAACATACGCATGATACCTGCCTGGCCCTAGCCTTGTATCTATTTATGCTTTGGCTTCATAAACTCTTCTAACTTTGAAATATCACTGAAAGGCCTGGCCTCTCCCATAGACCACCTGATAGAGTAAAATTGTAGTACAATGTACTAGAGTTGCTATAACCAACTCTTAGACTTTCTGAAGGCTACATGAAAATAGGTATAAGCAAAAAAAGGAGGGGGAAGACAAGGACAGATAGTAGATAGTGATAATAGTTTCCCTGTCACATACTTGCTACTTATAACTATTAACACTATAAAGATAATATATTACGTACATAATCTCATGTAATCCTGTCAAATAGTATAGAGTCCCAATTCAGAGGTACCATCCCACATAGATGCTACCCACTTTCTTCCAATATCAGCCACAAGTGAGACCTCCCCTCCCCTGACTTTGTCTATGTTCAACAAACATGCTGCGCCAGCAAGACACTATAATATGCTTCTTCAACAACTAAATAGTCCAGCTTCTACCCTTTCCCCAATTGCCTGGATTGCCAGTTCCCAGTAAACCAGAATCCTGGGTTCACTTACTTTGTGATCTCTTCTTAATGGAATCTCAGAGTGCTACATCCAGTGATCAGGGATCTGCACTCTTAGCCTAGGCTCTTAGTCAGAAATATCCCACAATGGCTATGGGTCATTTTCCAAGACTATGTGAGTAAACCACAGGAGGCATCTCTAAGAGTAGCCAGAAGCCAAAGTTGACTGTCAGTCTCACCAAATTCCCAGCCTCCAGCTCAATATTAAGTTGTCCTTGAGAGGATCTCTCTTCTTAATTCCCTAGAGCCTGTAACTTCCTAAGATGCTGTTCTACCCAGATGAGTTCCTTCCTTCAAAACTTTAGTATACTCTAGGTTCAAAGAGCTCAGGTACCATCCTGGTTGGTTGGTTGGTTGGTTGGTTGGTTGGTTGGTTGGTTGGTTGGCTTATTGATTGTTTGGTTGGCTGGTTGGTTTTATGTTGCTCATAAAACACCAACCAAAAGCAACTAAAAAAGAAAATAATTTATTTAGCTTACAGTTCATAGCCCAACATTGACAGAAGTCAGGACAGGAGCTTGAGGAAGGACTCTGAAGGCAGAAACTAAAGCAGAGACCATGAAGGAAAGCTGTTTACTGACTGGCTTGTTTTAATGGCCTGCTCATCTTGCTATCTTATACAACCTACAACAACCACCTGCCCAGGAGTGACATCACCCATAATAGGCAGGGCCCTTCCACATCACCATTAATCAAGAAAATTCCCATAAGCATGCCCACAGTCCAATCTCATTAAGGCAATCCCTCAATTGATGTTCCATCTTTCAAGGTGACTCATCTCTGGGGTACAAACCTTAATAAGTTTGAGTCTCATACTAAAGCTAGCTAGTCTTGGAGATGCTTCTACCAGAGTCTTACCAAAATCCATACTCTGAAACAACTTTCAAGAGCTAGACAAACTCATGGGCTGTTAGACCAGAAGAACTCCCAGAGTCTTCTCTGTTAGCTCCCAAAGTCTACAATGAGAACGATTTTCTTTTTGAAGTGAGAACCACCCAAATATAAGTTCATCAAAGTGGAAACACAATATCTGCTGTGGGCATTTGGGCAGGTTCATGGTCTCTATCACCCCTAGCAGAGAGACTCAGGCAACAATAGGCTGCAGAGTAGGTGTTACAGTCAACAGAGTAATGGCTAGACCAGTATCCACACTCTCTCCCAGAGAGGCTACCCCTGGAGCACCTAGGCTGCTGTCAGCGTGTGGGAGGCCAAATGACAAGGTCTCTTCTAGGTAAACAGAGAGCATGGACCAGCCCACTGGATGTTCTTTCAGCTAACTCCTTTCAGCTCTGCTGCTTGATGAATTGCTTTTCTCCACTGGAGGGAATACTTCAGTCTAAAGAGGCAGCGTAGGTCATCCAAAGTCAGATCACGCTGGCTTGAAACCTTAAAGGAAATCTTTCAAATTCTTAGGCTCAGTGCTCCTTTCTCAATAGCCCTTATCAGCTACCTTATCACTCAAGAGCTACTGCCATTAGGTGATCTCATGTTACAATTTCCCAGGTTACTCTTGTTCTACATTGGCTACATTTGTGATGGCTGCCTCCTGGAACATAAGCAGGGACAGCCATCTACCAATCTCAGTGACTTATGACTTACTGCCCAAAGGCAGGGTGCTTTTATTCTTATGGCTTCAATTTCCTAGAATGGCATTTCTAGTCTTTTTTCTCTCAAGGAAGAAGCAGCAAAGGGAAAAAGAACTGGAAAGGAAGATGAAGAACAAGGAAGACAATTTCCTGGAAAAAGAGTTCTGTATCCACCGCTGTAAGTGGATATATAAATGCCTAGCCTGCCTACCTTATTATCAAGTTTTAAAATCACTGTGTAAAACTATGGTGCTAAGTAGGTGTAAGGGTTATATATTGTGTGGGGAGGCTCAGCCAACTCTCGAGCAAGCACAAAGATTCTGAATTGATCCCTTGTTCTTAGTGCTATCTCTTATCATTTCTCTGGGTTGTGGCTAAAAAGAAAGTGTGCCCTCCACTCCTACCCCAAGCTACACTCCAGCAGGGAAAAAAAAAGCTAGAATAGACAAGGAAGGAAGGAAGAGGAATATATAGAAATTCAAGCAGTAAGCCTGGTACTAGAAATTTCTTCAGTTGTGATATGCTAGAACAAGTTGTCTCAGTCAAGCCCCAGACACAAGGAAAGAAATAGAAAATGATTGGATGTTGGACTCTCTCAAGCCTGGCCCCTGCCCCCCCCCCCCCCATTTATTAACTGGTCATTGCTCAGAGCCTCACAATGGAACTCAAACACCTACCATAAAGCATTCCCGAGGATTGGATAAGCTTTACGGAGCACTTAGAAGAGAGCCTGCTCTTCAGGAAATGTTCAACAGATGTTTACCTGTTTGTTTATAAGGTTGACACTTGGAAGCGGCCAAAAATGACAGCCTTCTTATTCCAGGAAGAACTAAAGTCACTACATATGATTTCTAAGGTTGAGTACTCTTTAACTCCTACAGGCTTCTGGAATGGGCTCTGGTTATTTGTAGCACCTTGCAACCTCTGAAATGTCAGGCACATGTTGTGAAACAATGAGTATGTTTGTACAGCATATATATATATATATATATATATATATATATATATATATATATATA
>JADRCD010214325.1:24808-35079 GCA_019843815.1 Montemys delectorum | reverse complement strand
ATATATATATATATATATATATATATATATATATATATATATATATACACACATATATATGTGTATATCCCAACAGCAATTTCCCCTCCTTGCTCTCCTCCCAGTCCCTCCCCCCAACCTCTACACATCCCCCTATCTGTAACTCCACCTCCACCCACATCCATTCTTCCTCCATTTCTCTTAAGAAAAGGGCAAGGCTCCCATAGATATCAATCAAACATGGCATATCATGTTGCAGTAAGACGAAGCACCTCCCTCATATTCAGGCTGGACAAGGTAACCCAGTGTGAGGAAAAGGATCCCAAAAGCAGACAAAAAGTCAGAGGCAGCCCCTGCTCCCACTGTTAGGAGTCCACAAGCAACACAATTGTGACCTATGTGCAGAGGCCTAGATCAATCCCATGCATGGCCCCTGGTTGTCCGTTCTGTCTCTATGAGCCCCTGTGAGCCCAAGTTAGTTCATTCTTTAGGTTTTTCTGTGGTGTCCTTGACCACTCTGGCTCCTACATCCTTCTTCCCCATCTTCCCCAAGATTCCCAAAGCTCTGTTTGGCTGTAGGTCTCTGCATCTGTTTCATTCAGTTGCTGGGTACAGCCTCTCTGATGACCAATTACAGCTTCTCAAGATGTCCTTTGCCCATCAAAGGTTTCTGAAATTGTGAGTGTGGCTTTGCAGAAGGCCAATATAGCCCAGCCAACGCAAGTTCTTTTTCTCTAGAACTAAAGGTCTGCAGCAGAGCAGCACACACAGTAGATTCTGCTTAATATCTGGACTCCATGGTCTGTTGCACAAATGTCCGTGGGTAAAATAGCCATAGTTAGAGATGGGAGTATTTTAATAGTGGTAGTGGTGGTAGTAGAAGTCGTAGTAGTAGTAGTAGAAGTAGCAGTAGCAGTAGTAGTAGTAGTAGTAGTAGTAGTAGTAGTAGTAGAAGTAGTAGTAGTAGTAGTAGTAGAAGTAGTATTTTTTAATTGATTTTATTTGGTTATTGCTGCTGTTTCCCTGTTTTATGCAATAATGGTACCCCATGAGAACATAGAGAACAAGAGCAGGTAACAAACTTGTCTATGCATGGAAGCACGCACACGAGCAATAATACTACACATCTTAATTTAGAGCTGTGTGCTTTAGGTAAATGGGAAATAGGCTGGGAGATGGATAACTAGCCTCTGAAAGTTTCTGATGTCATTTAACTAGGAGGTGACTCTGACCAGACACTGTCCTACAGTTTCCTAAACTCTCAAAACAGCCTCTGAGGTAAACATGGGTCTCCACCATCGAGACAGCTGAGACTAACATCTGTCCTCGAATTAAAAACTTACCAAAGAAGATTCAAACTCCAACCCTTCCAGTGAGCTTGGCGGAAATTTTATTTAAAACTAAACAGTATAAACAACACAAAGAAAGACATTCACAGAAAATAGAACACAGTCACCCCTAGGGAGGTGCTTAGAGGAAATTCCTTTCTTCCAATTACCACTGGTAAAAGACATAATACAGAAGATATAAAACAATGACTATTGAATTGCAGTTACAGATTTTTGTGGGTCAAAAATTCAGAAAGAGCACAACTGAAAGAGCTTGTCTCTGCCCTGCCCTGACAGGGGTCTCACCTAGAGAGACATGAAGCTTAGAGAGGGTGGGCATTTGCACCTAGTTCAGGTGCAGATTCTGCTTGCCAGCCAGGCTCCCTGCTGGGACTGCCAAGCAGACCAGAACTTCTATGTGCACTTCTCCATGTGGCCTGGGCTTTCTCACAATGTAGCAGCAACACTAAATGAATATATACATATATATATATATATATACATATATATGTGTGTGTGTATGTATGGGGGTCATGAATTTGAAAGGTGGCGGGGGACTCAAGTGGTGTTGACGGGGAAAGGAAGAATGGAAATTATGTAAATATAGTCTATATGACATTCTCAAAAAATGTTGTTTTTAAAAAAGTGATTATGTCACTATACGAGTAGAAACTGCAATGTCTCTTTTGATTTAGCCTCAGTGATTATATAAGGCCATTGCCGGTACCTTCTGTTGGTTACTGATAAGTCACAGACCCGCTTTGGTTCAAGGGGAAAGAACACAGGCATTCTCAAGGAGAAAATGCTTCAAATCATCATGCTGTGCACTTTAAATATACACAGTGTTTATGTATTAAAACCTAAAGTGATATGAGCTGCGCTGATGGCTCAGGAGGAGCAACCACAAGTTCCAAATACAGATCCTAGCACTCATGTAGAAGTCTGGCATGATCACAAGTGTAGCTACAACCTCAGTGATGGACAGAGAGGGAGCAGAGACAGAAGGATCACATCTACTTGCTGGGCCTCCAACCCAGCTCCAGCTTCAGTAACAGGTGTGTCACAAAAGGATCGGTCAGGGAGTGATAGAGCAGGACTTCCAACATCCCTCTCTGGTCTCTACTCACACAAGAGTGCACTCCCACATATAAACATGCACATTTTACACACATGCATGCACACACACACACATACACACACACACTAATAAATAAATAAAAATCAAGAATTATGCAAATAAATCTCACGTTTTTTTCCAGGCTATGAGATAGATACTAAAAATGACCGAGATGCGATATTGACTGCTTTAAATTCACTGAGACTCTGGGAAAGGGTGAGTATTAATACAGAAAGGGCCCATGGGTACACATAACATATTTTTAAGTGTTTATTTGGCAAGTCGGAGTAATGATAAATTCTCCGTCACTAATTGTAAACTGAGATGGCTGACCAAGGCTGAGTTAAATTTTCTTCATGTAACAACTCTGAAAAGAGGCTTCTTCAGCAGTTTAATCGTGTAAACAAGATGCAGGGTCAGGGAAGGTTTGTCTATAACCTACTTAGGAAAAACTGTTCTTAAGAACTTTAGCACTTTAATCACTTTAATTGTTTGCATGGCAATTAATTGGCACTGCTAATTATAAATGAGTTATCTGTTCATTAAAGCGGGCTTAGACGAATGTCAGCTCAGAAGCACTTAGCCGTTAGTGTGGATTGCTTTTCGGGTTGCAAGAAGAAGGAAAAAAAGCCCTGCATTCCCTTAAAAATGCTTTCATTATGACCAGAAATTCCCATCATTTGTTTTTCACTAATTCTGATTCATGCCACTAGGCTGCTATAATAAGATTTTAGTAAATAAAACTTGAACTACAAGTGACGAGAGAGAGGGGGGGAGGGAGGGAGAGAGAGAGAGAAGAAAGGAGATAAAAGTGCTTGCTTTCTAACTGCCTTATATATAAGGTCACAGAGCACCTCCCAGCATGCAACTCTTCCATCTCTCATCTCTCTCAGAGGCAGAATTCCACACATCACATGAAAATGCCACTTTGTGGTCCAGAGCCAACAGCCCTAGAAGGAACCAAGTTCACAATAGTGGGAATGTCTCTAGATTTCTCAGTCTGCACTCACAGCTGAATCCTGAACGTCTGCACAGCAGACCCTCACTGGTGTTTGAAAGTAAACCCGTAGGCGCTAATGAGATCATGTTTGGTCGTTGTAGTCCAGTGTCTTTGCAACTGAAACCGGATTTTGAGTCATCATAGTTCTCGGAGGCTGTCAGGAAGAAAGCTGAGGAGTTGGGCTTCCTCAGCACACAGCTGAGGCCAGCAAGGTAAACCCAGATTAAATTCTAACACGTTATGTTTCTACAAATACTCGTCAAGGCGAGGAATAGCCAAATTCATTGAAGGAGGAAAAAAATTAGAGAGTACAAAACGCTTTCTAGTAAGACCTATAAAATAGTTCTGACAAACTGGTGCAGTGCCAGATTGGTTCCTCGAGACTGGAACGTGACCGGTATGTTCACAGAGGGCAGGAAGTGAGAGGCTAGGCGGGGTGAAGTGAGAAGACGCTGAGAATGCCCTACCTTGCTCCTTCTTGCTGTGACAAAACACTGACCAAAAGCAACTTTCGGTTGGGGAGGAAAGGGTATACTTGGCTTATTTATCCTGATCACAGTCCAGCACTGAGGGAATTCAGGGGAGGAGCTCAAGACAGAAACCTATATATCATGACTTGTTCTCCATGGCTTGCTCAGCCAGCTTTCCTGTAGAACCCAGGACCGTGTGCTTGCCGTGGGCTCGCAGTAGGCTGGGCCAGCCCACTCCAATCATTAATCAGAAAATTGCTCCCCACAGACTTGTCTACAGGCCAATTTGATGGAGGTATTTTCTCAATTGAGAAATTCTTCCCAGATGACCCAAGCTTGAGTCCAGTTGAACAAACAAACAAAACTAACCAACATGGGTTAAAAGGACAGGATGACAGACAAACATACAAATGGGTCAATGTGAGAACTCCTAGGAATGGGAGGATTTTAAACAAAAGAATGAGGATTTTAAACAAAAGATGAAGCAGGGAGACGAGCAAAAATGTCATTGCAAGAGTTTAAATGGATTGTTCCAGGCTGGTCATAGTAGAAGGAAAGAGAAGGGCTGGTGTCCTGAGTGGACCTTGGGCACAAGCTCTGCAGCCAGTCCCACAACACCCAGAGGAAGTTCCACTCCCAGGCGCTCTGAAACTCTCAGGATCAGAGGTGAGGGGGACCCAACATCTGTCCCAACACCAGGAGTAACTGGGACCTGCCAGACCAGGCACACAGGAACTCCACCAGTAGACTGGCTCGGGTTCCTTCCAGTCTCTCTGGGCTGGTGTCCTGAGCAGACATTGGGTGCAAGCTCTACAGCCAGTCCCACAACACCCAGAGGAAGCTGCTGCACTCCCAGGTGCTCTAACAAGCCCAAGGTCACAGGATCCCAAAATCACAGGGTCACAGAGACTGCCTGACTCTGAGGAGTTCTGATACGACCAGGATCACAGGAAGGACTGACTCCAGTCAGAATTACCAAGGGCAGGTAGCCCTAGAGATAACCAGATGGCGGGGGGGGGGGGACAAGCATAAGAAAATAAACAACACAAACCAAGGTTACTTGGCATCATCAGAACCCAATTCTCCCACCATAGCCAGTCCTGGACACACCATCACACCGGAAACACAAGATTCAGATCTAAAATCACTTATCATGATGATGATACAAGACCTTAAGAAAGACATAAATAGCACCCTCAAAGAAATACAGGAGAACGCAGGTAAAGAGCTAGAAGCTCTTAAAGAGGAAACACAAAAATCCCTTGAAGAACTACAGGAAAACACAATCAAACAGGTGAAGGAAATGAGCAAGACCATACAGAATCTAAAAAATGGAAATAGAAACAATAAAGAAATCAGAAAGAGAGAAAACCCTGGAGATACAAAACCTAGGAAAGAAATCAGGAGTCATAGATACAAGCATTACCAACAGAATACAAGAGCTAGAAGAGAGAATCTCAGGGGCAGAAGACACCATAGAAAACATTGACACAACAGTCAAAGAAAATGCAAAAAGCAAAAAGCTCCTAACCCAAAACATTCAGGAAATCCAGGATGCAATGAGAAGACCAAACCTAAGGATAATAGGTATAGAAGAAAGTGAAGACTCCCAATGTAATGGGCCAGTAAATATCTTTAACAAAATTATAGAAGAAAACTTCCCTAACCTAAAGAAAGAGATGCCCATGAACATACAAGAAGCCTACAGAACTCCAAAAAGACTGGACCAGAAAGGAAATTCCTCCCATCACATAACAATAAAAACACTAAATGCACTAAACAAAGAAAGATTTTTAAAAGCATTAAGGGAAAAAAGGCAAGTAACATATAAAGGCAGGCCTATCAGAATTACACCAGACTTCTCACCAGAGACTATGAAAGCTAGAAGATCCTGGGCAGATGTCATACAGACCCTTCAAGAACACAAATGTCAGCCCAGGCTACTATACCCAGCAAAACTCTCAATTACCATAGATGGAGAAAACAAGATATTCGATGACAAAACAAAATTTACACAATATCTTTCCACAAATCCAGCCCTACAAAGGATAATAGATGGAAAATATCAACATAAGGAGCAAAACTACACCCTAGAAGAAGCAATAAAGTAGTCTTTCAACAAATCCACACAAATCTAATTCCACCTCACACAACAAAAACAACAGGAAATGACAATTACCTTTTATTAATATCTTAATATGAAAATTAATATTACCAACATATCCTAAGCGATGGAAATCCAAAGATATGAGGAATTAGAAATTTGTTGATTGTCATCCAATTGTCTCTCTAATTTGGTAATTGGAGAAATAGATCCAATATTGTTCAATCTATATATACTTTCAGCTTGTTTGTGACAGTGTCTTGCTGTGTACAACGTAAGGGTCTTGAAATCTTGCTTCTCCTATCTCAGCCTCTCTATTAATATTGTTTATTTCATGTTTTTATACTATACTGTGGTTTTCAGAACAGCTTATATATTTCAAAAGTATTTATATACCCAAGGGAGACATAGACAATTAATTTGGGAGGTGGCTTGTAGGAAAGAGAACAACAAAGAGTGAGACTGAATGCTTTGCTTAACATTTGTAGCTCTTGTATCAAGTTTGAAGAAGAGGACTGTACAAGTTACTCTTTCGCTGAGATGAATACTTTTCAAAATCATCACAGCCAATGAACCAGATTCTTTTCCTCACCTAATGTCTGTACCACCTTCCATGCAGAACCATTGTTCATTGAAACAGTTGGTAAGTGACTTTATGGATAGACCATCTTAATACAAACACCATTTCTTAAATGAATGTAACCTGTTCTCTGTGGGCTGAGAATAAAGTCACACACTCAAGTCAAATAGCTTTTTGACCATAGCAGGAAGTCTGTATCCAAAAATTGTGCCTACAATTCATTCCTTGGCCCAGCAGAACTGTCAACTCTCAGCTTAGCTACGATAGAGGTAAAATCCTTTGGTGATTTGAGGGTCATTGAAGTACAGCCTTATTACAATGAAATCCAATGTCTAAAAATTGTTCTTATTTTGGGCTTGCACCACAGAAAGAGCCAAGATTTTAAACTCTACTAAATACAAAACAAACAAACAAAAAGACTTTACATATTTATGTTCATTTAAGAAAATACTAGTAGTGATGTATTATTTTGAAATATATAGTTAATATGTTTGGAGTTATTTGAAATTTATAGTGAGAAAAGCATATGTATTTGCAGTATTGCTGTAGACAAGCATCTACATAACACTCTTAAATTGATTATTTTATATCAAACAACTTTTATAATACTCATTTTTATTATAATATTTTATAAATTTTAAGGAATATGACAAAAAAGATATTGTAGGTATTGAAGAGGGGGTCTCTGGGAGGAGTTGGGGTACAAAAGGGAAACAAGAATGTGATTTAATTCTATTTACTTAAAATATGTTTTTAAATGTTAACAAATTCAGACAAATTGAAATCATGTAACTTTTCTCATCATAATGCAATAAAAGTTTTTAAAAATGTGAAAAAAAAGGAAGTAAAGAGAAGTGATCAGGACTTGAGCATATCTTTCAAGGAGAATCATTAAAATTTCCTGATAAACAATATACTATGTTGAGTAATGTTCCTTTCCCCAAAACTCATGTCTTTCCTGGAATCATAGAATATGGCCATCTTTGGAAATAGGGTCATCACAAATGTAATTAGTTAATATGAAGTCATGTTAGGGTAAATCCTTATTCAATATGACTAGTGAAATTAGAATAGAGGAAGAGACACTGAGATAAGCAGGCATATGGAGGAGAAAAATAATATGAAGATGTGACTCACAGAGAAGATGGCTGTGTTCAGATGGAGAATGGAGGTCCACAGCTACAAGTCAATCAAATCCAAGGACTTCCAGCAGCCACCAGAAGATAAAGACAAGACCTACAATTGCTTCTCCTTCTGCTTCTCTGACAGGATCCCAACCTTGGCAATGCTTGGCCTTCCATCTGCCTCCACTATGATCACAATGATACCATGCAGTAAGATCCAGAAGCACAAACAAAAGTCCTGTTATTCTGATTGGCTGCTTATTGCCAGAAGAGTCCCCACTCCAACCCCAATACACAGAAGGAAGGAAAGAAGGAAGGAAGGAAAGAGGGAGGAAGGGAGGGAGGGAGAAGGAAGAAGGGGAGGAAGGGAAGGGAAGGGAGGGAGGAAAAAAGTCCACTCAGAATGATGGTATAATAAAAATGAAAAGAAAAAGAAGTATTCCAACCAATGGAGAGACAGATAAAACTGTGAGGACATGTTCTGAGCTCAGTTTGTAAACCAAGGGTAAAAGTTGAAGACTAGAAAAGATACAGTTAAAAAGTACAAGGAAAGATGAAGGAACCCACACAATGCTAGGAGGTCCTGGCACTAGGGTCCAGGATCCCTAGAATAATTGTGCCTTGAAAGAAAAAAAAACTTTTTTTAAATTTTAGACAGGCTCTTGTTAAGGCAGCCCAAGTCTGGCTTCGACCTGTGATCCTCCTGCCTCCACTTCCCCAGTTCTGGAGTTACAGATGTGCGTCTTTTTTACTGGTGAATGTGAGTGGCACTGGTTAGAATGTCCCCATTACCATTGCTACCCCATTGCAGAGCAGCAAATCAACTGAGTGACTTAAAGCAGCTGCCTTTCATTTTGATTTGGAATTATGGATAAGAAATACAGAAAGAGTTCAGCTGAGCTCTTCATCTCTGATTGACATACCCTCTGTTGTAACAGCTAGAACTGGAGTATGCTCTCCCCAGAGTTTCTCCTCTCACCTGGCAGCCATCTCTACGCTCTTTGGAACTTAGCTCTGCAGAGCTGGACCCTCCCAAGCATCTTCAACATGCCTTGGGCTTCTTGTGGCTTAAAATACTCAAGATAATGTTATGCTGGAGTTGTGCTGTGTACTCTCTACCGTCTTCAACTACACCCTCCTAGGAAACTCATCCCTGGGTCACATCCATTCTGAAGTATCCCCTCCTAAAACTACCCCACCCTTTCAAATTCCACTGCCTCTGCTCTTGCTACCCCAAGTCTGACACATGCCACTAAACCTGTAAAAATCCTCCCTATATGATAGACTTCCCCTATTCACTCCCCAGCCAGATCAGCTCCTCATCCAGTTCAAAAATGAGGTATTAAATCAGGACTCTTTCATCAGTACCCATCAATTTTAATATTAGTACTTAATATTAAATTAATTACTAAGTTAATCAATAGCTCTCCCTTCCTCAGGATAAAAAGAACCTCAGGTGCCTTGAGCTTCCAATCAGCTCTGTCTTCCTGCATGTTATTTTAATCCTGTAATCTAGTTTTTTGATTCTTCACTGATAATATCTGTTATTCCTTCATTAAGACAGTGAGTACTTAGATCCTACCCACATAGTTAGAAGTTACTTCTTCATTATTCTTTTCTGAGTTCAATTCCTTCCTTTCTTTAAATCAATGCATCTTAAACTTGATATCACATCAAAAACATGTAAATATTTTTTTAATCCAATGCCCAGTCTACCTCAGAACAATTCCACAAGAGCACTGGTGTTAATTTTAAGTCTGTGCCTGTGATTCTGATGTGTGATCAAGACTGAACACTTACCAAAAAAAAAAAAAATTCCTTCAGCAAAGCCTTTTAGTAAGAAGTCTCAATCACTGCTCTTGACTGGAAATGTTTGCAAAGCTCTCTGCCTCCTTTACAGAATGATAGTGGAGCTAGATATCAATTTCTACATCGACAATTATCTTCTTTTACTGTGTTGAAGATATCATGCTGCCGTCTTCTGACTTCTATCATTCCTGAAGCAAACTGTCAGTCCAGCACTCTGCCCTACAATGCTCACCTTATTTGTCTTCTGGCCGCTTTTGAAGTTTTCTCTTGACCTTTGACCTTGATTTTCTAGTTTCATTAATGAGGGGGACCCTGCAGGTGTCCATGCAGACAGTGATCCACAAAGAATGGGAGTAAGAACCTGGTTCAGACTGACTTCATCAACCCGGACCAGACTTCAGAGTCTAATGCCAGGTGGTTCTTCGTGGGCATATTCAGGACACAGCACAATTTGGGGAAAGGTTTCCAGGCAACAATTATTCCAATCCAGGTGCACGATAATGCTTAAGGTGTGACTGCATAGAAACTCCTTTACAACTTACCTGTGACCATGAGGGTGGCTTCTATCACTTAAAGGCCTGGAAGCTAATGTGGTCCCTGACTGAGATAGCATAGAAGGTAGCAGTCCATAAAGTACATGTGACATCTCCCCTAAGGATGGGTAATGGTCTAAGGAGGGAAGAGTCTGGGCTAATCATTCCGGGTAGTTTGGATATATATATATATATATATATATATATATATATATATATATATATAT
>JADRCD010214325.1:0-24798 GCA_019843815.1 Montemys delectorum | reverse complement strand
TATATATATATATATATATATATATATATATATATATATATATATATGGTAGATAAGAAAGATGTTATCAGGTCATGAAGAAAATTCATTCCCAGCCTCTTGGACAACAGGTATTTTTGCCCCTAATTAAGTGTGGGTGCTTCAGTCCTTCTTAGTAGGGGAACTAAATACTCACAGGAGCAAATATGGAGATAAAGTATAGAGCAGAGACTAAAGGAAAGGCCAACCAGAGACTGTCCCACCTGGGGATTCACCCCATATACAGTTACCAAACACTATTGTGGATGCCAAGAAGTGCATGCTGAAAGGAGCCTGATATGGCTGTCTCCTGAGAGGCCCTGCAAATACAAGCCTTACAAATACAGAGACAGATGTGAGCAGCCAACCATTGGACTGAGCACTGAGTCCCGAATAGAGGAGTTAGAGAAAGGACTGAAGGAGTTGAAGGGATTTGTAACCCCATAGGAAGAACAACAATATCAACCAACCAGACCACCCAGAGCTCCCAGGGACTAAGCCTTCAACCAAGGAGTACACATGGCTCCAGTTGCATATGTAGCAGAGGATGGCCTTGTCATGCATCAATGGAAGGAGAGGTCCTTGGTCCTATGAAGGCTCGATAGATGCCCCCGTGTAGGGGAATCGAGGGCGGGGAGGTGGGAGTGGGTGGGTGGAGGAGCACCCTCATAGAAGCAGGGGGAGGGAGGATGGGATAGGGTGTTTCCAGGAGGGAGGAACCAGGAAAAGGGATTTGAAATGTAAATAAAGAAAAAATCAGCCGGGTAGTGGTGGCTCACGCCTTTAATCCCAGCACTTGGGAGGCAGAGACAGGCAGATTTCTGAGTTCGAGGCCAGCCTGGACTACAGAGTGAGTTCCAGGATAGCCAAGGCTACACAGAGAAACCCTGTCCCAAAAAAAAAAAAAAATCCAATTAAAAAAAAAAAAAAGAAGAATCCCCTGTGTGTTTAACATTCTTGGTCTCCCTAGAGATCTGTGACACAAGGACCTTGGTATCCTAACACATTAAGATGTGTCTAAAAAAATGGAATTTACTTAAGTAGTAAATGAAACATGATTAGAATTCACTATATTTCCTAGATCTGAGGATTTATGTTTTAACATTTTTGAAAATTCTCAATGTTTTGTCACCATCTCTTTATTTTCACCTTCTGTTTTCAGTGTATGTGTGCATGGTGTGTGCATGCATGTTCACGTGTATGTGGGTGTATGTGTACAAGTGTTTCATGTCAAATAACAAGGCTCAGATCAGGGGTCTTCCATGACTGCTCTCCTCTTCATATGCTAAAGCAGAGTCTCTCTGAAGCTAGAACCCACCAATTTCAACTAGCATAGCTAGACAGCTTGTCTGTGGAGCCCTGTCTCTGCCTCCGGCAGTGCTGAGATTACATCAGCCAGGCACTGGCGTGGGCTAGAGGATCTAGTCTCCTGTCCTGATGCATGTGTGGTGAGTGAATTATCCACTGAGTCATCTTCCCAGCCCATTCATTATTTGATATCCTCTTTAAAAGTCCTGCCTTGCTTACCCAAGATCCTTCTCTTGCTTTTCTGCATATCCCTTTTTCCTGCTCTTCTCCTCTTTATATCTTCCTGAGATCTCCTAGGTCAATTTTTTTGTTGTTGTTGGCCATCTTCAGTCTGCTAACATTTTCCAAGTTTTTATTTTCTATTATTTTATGTCTTAACCCTGTTATTTCTTTTCACAAAACTGGCTGATAGCTACTGGTTATGTTTAATCACACTGTTTAAGCCATCTCTACTCACACTTCATTTAGAGAACACATTCAGTACTTAGGGGAATCCTCCCCCCCCTCACCCCCATCACTCTACTGACTCTGACCTGTGGTTGAATGTTTGCTTGCATAGGCTGTAATTTTGGGACTGTGATCTCATATTTGGCAGATCTTTGGCTGCAGGAATCCAATACAACCTGGATTTAAGTGGTGTTCCTCCAGAAAAGGGGTCCATAGTTTTACAAGTCATCTTTGATTGAATTTCCTAGACTACAAGAGAAGGTTTAACAAGATCATATTTACAAATTCTCATCATCATTTTTCCCTAGGCCAAGCCAGCTCAGCATCCTCATAAGACATGTTATATGTTTGGCTTTGGCTTTTTTTCAAGTGGGTGGATTTCCATAAAGCATTTCACTGAGAGTACACACCATGAGTGTATTGTCTAGAGCAAGAATCCTAGTTCAAATGCCCTGCTGCAGGGATGCCCAGCACCTTCCTGCTTCTTGTGGTTCCCAGGTAGAAGCACCATGCCTGACTAACGCTGGCAACTGCTCCCAGGGTAGCATAAGTGCCCACCCACCACATCCATTTCAGCCTCTCTACACTTCTAGACCTTTCCATTCCTTGACTCCTAAAAGCAACAACACTGCACTCGGAGTAGTATAGGGTTCTGGTTGGTGTCACACTTTTAGGTTGTTTGAGTTTGGTTTTAGTTTTGGTTTTGGTTATTTTGTCCATATGAAAGGCTTTATGGAGTAATCTCCACAAACAGAAATCTCTGCAGATATTTCCTCTAACTTCTTTGAAGAAGGAATTGCAAGTTTGACTCTGGCTCACATGTTGAACAACCAAACTTTTATTAATTGACATTTTCAAATAGATAAAACACATTTTTATACACAAAGATTGTGGGAAGGAAGAGAAGAGAGAGAGAGAAGAGAGGGAGGGAAAGAGAGAAGGAGAAAAGGAAGGAGGGAAGGAAGGAAGGAAATGTTAGGCTAGACACCAAGAAAATCTTTCCAAACTTTCTAAATGCTGGTGTGGCTTTGCCTTCATTCTTGCTGCACTCTCCTTCCACCATCTGATGAGCATAGTTGAGGCCCACGACTGCCAAGGTTCCCTCGGGACTAAGACACCCCAGGGAACTCTTTGGGCAGACTCCAGTATTAAACACCTTGAACTGGGACTGGGAGTACGGTCAGTGTAGGGCCTTTGTTTCTGTGTGAGGTTCTGGGTTTGATCTCCAACGCTCAAAAAAGAAAAGGTAAATCGGAAAACTTGAGGGGTATATTTTGTTACTAATCTATCCTAATATCTAGGAACAGATTTAACTTTTTATTCCTGATGGTAAGCTATAAATCTAGAAAGATTTAACTGGCCTTCCATTTCATAATTCATTTAAGGAAACGTCAGAAGTGGAAAGGAAATTTAACAAGAAGGAGGTAAAGACGTTACATAAAATTGGGATTCTGCAAGAGGAGCTGTGGATTTCCATTACTCAGATTGCTTCCAACACAAATTAGCTTGGCTCATGGAAAGATGAGAAACGTTGTCTAGCACGTCCAAGCCTTCCTTGGATTATTGACAGTTCCCGAGTTTCCTGTCCATCTCCTGTACTTCACATGCACTGTGTTCCCTCTGTATAATCATGTCCTCAACTCCAACGTATAGAGGGGTTACCTCTACATCTTCCTTTCTCATGTGTAAAAATATAAGTGAAAGGCCAGTCTTACCACAGAATTAACAGCCAAAATAAACTGCCTTAGAAACTGTAGGATTTTCACCATACAGAGCCCACACAAAAGCAATGTAAAATTGCTTTTCTGTGACACTGCCCTAGTCCTACAACTAAACTCTCAGCAACATGAAAGAGGGAGCCAGGTTTCCAAGCCTCCCAGGTCTCCATAGCTGACTTGAGCTTTGGTGCAGGGTAGAATCCAGGTAAACACTTGAGAAAGAAGACTGACCTGTCACCATTGTCATCAAGATTCTCATTGTCATGTGACCACATACTTCTCAGATGCAGTTCCGAGTCCTGAAATACCCTCAGGAATAATAGTAATAATAATAATAATAATAATAATAATAATAATAATAATAATAATAGTTGTTGTTGTTGTTGTTGTTGTCGTCATGATCATCATCCTCTTTTGAGAAAGCTAGAATAGGTAACTCAATCAAAGTCACACCAACCATACATAGTGACGTATCACGTTTTTGTAAAATCTTTTGTGCAAGCTAAAGTTTTCAAGTTTTCCATGCAGTGGAGAAATTAGAAAAGTTTGTTGCCCCTATGGGTGGAGCCACCCTGTGGGAACACAACTTAAGCAGGAACCTTACAGGAGCAATGGGTGATGGCCTCTGCTCATGTGCCCAGAAGCTATGATGATGTGTACAATCTGAACCCACACATCTCTGATTTCCAAACCTTGCCTTTCCAGTCACTGTAACTCCCAGCAACAATGATTCATAATTCTTCTGTGTTGGCTTCGAAAATCATTAGACTTTCTCTTTTCGTTTCAAGGCAATTTGAACTTTCCTTTGTGGATCATTTGCATTCCTTCAGCTTTAGATTATGATGGCTGAGAAATTTGTCACCATCTGCCAACAAAGAGGGTCCACAGTGCTTAAAAGCACCTGCTACCAAGCTCGATGACGTGAGTTCAAGCCTAGAACCCATATGGTGGAATGAGAGAACCAACTGCAAGTTGTCCTCTGACCTCTGTAGGTACACAGACACATACTATAAGTAAATACAGGTAGAGAAAACTATTTTAATGGCTCCCACAGTGTTTTCTTTACTACACAACCCTCATCAGTGACAAGGATGGGGAAAAGATGCATGGCTGATACAGCTTGGCCTTTACTACCACCGCAGTATGAGCTCACAGCATGGCTGCAACCAAGTAAACCCAGCCTTCCACCCCCACTGTGGAGTTGCAACATGGCTGCACAACCTCAGCCCTACGCAAGGGCTCGCTAACAGAAACTCCGACAAATGGCAAAGCATAAGCGGCCATAGCAGGCACTAGGGTAATAATTTATTTTTAATACCATGCTGTCTTTAACAGTGCAATTTCCTCCGGGGTGTTTGCTTTGAGATTGCAAGATAATTACATCTCAGAAACCAGGCTAATTACAGTTAACAGCCTGAAAACCAAAGGAACCCTCCCCTCTACCCCCGCCATCCCTTCTTTTCCACTAGAATACTACACAAATTCCAGTTAAACCATGGAACATCATTCAGGAAGCCTGTTTGATGAGTGTTTAGCAGTTCGTTCTCCTTTCTGCACGGCACATGGATCATTCACAGTGGTGTGAAGGAGCAGGACCTGGTTAATGTAGCCTTGGTGATTCAGATAGATAGGGATCCAGTGAAAAGAAATAATGACAACAGTCTTTCAACAAAAATGGAGCCTAAATATTTCTAGGGGAAATCTTGAGGGAGGGCACAGAGGAGGCAGGATGCAAGTGAGCACGGGTCTGTGTTGCATGGATGAGGTTACCTATGGTCTCCAGACACACCTGAGAGGTGCTTTGGGATTAATAGTCAACCAAACTGGGTCGTGTGTAGAAACAAAGACTGAAAACAATATGAGACCTCATCCAGTCCGTAGCCACCAGTCTTTTTAATATTCAGAATGCAAAGCGAGGTGTTCAGACCATGAGAACCTCGAAAGTGACCGACCATGCTATGACTTGGTGGTTCATTCAGAAATACGCCTTATCCTTTCATAGACGTGATGTACTGAGCAGGGTTATGCATGTAAACATCCTGGGATTTAGTCATCCTTCCAATCCTAAATTTTATTGCAATTTCCAACCTGCTGTGGTATGGATAGGGGTGTATTGTGTGGAGTGCTAGGGTTGTAGAACTTTTAAGAGAACAAGCTTACAGGAAGGTAATTAGGTCAAAAGGCATCAATCTCAGGAGGGATGAATGGAGCTCTTGGCCTATTGTACGGAGGTCTGACACCTTACCTGAATCCTTCTTCCACAAGTACCACTCACCTCTTTTATACGAAATTCTGCCATTATTGGGCACAACACCCTCAGCAGAGCTAACTAGATCCCAGTGTCACACCCACAAGCCTATGAACTGGACCAACCTCTTTCCTTTATAAAACACCTAACCTCTAGAGTTTTGTGATAGCCAACTAGACCACTGAAACTAGACTTCACTGTGTCTTAGTGGAGATAAAGACTCTCTCCTGGGCTGTGGAGACTGATCAGTCAGCAAAATGTTTGCTTCGCAAGCTGAGTTGAATCTCTATAGCCCATGTCAAAAACCATGCATGGTGTCATGTTGGGGAGGGGGATTTCTGAAGTTTGATGGCCAGCTAACCAGCCTAGCCTTCTTGATGAGATTCAAGCCAGGAAAGAGACCTGTGTCAAAACAACTCCTGAGAACCACCACTCAAAGTTGTCCTTTGTCCTCTACACAAACATTTGCACACCCACTTATGCATGTACACTTCCACACTCCCAAACACACATACAGACTCTCTCTTGAACAACCCTTCTGCTCCAAAAACTTTCCAACTTTTTAATAATTTATTGCCTGATTTGCTTGCAGTTTCCATTGTCTTTTAAAATCTGGAAGCCAAACACCACAATTGCCCTGGCTTAATTTGACATCTCATTTTCTTCCCTTTTTTAGATGTCTTACTTTCTTTTATATGTCTCACTGTTTTGTCTACATGTCTGTCAAGGTACCACTTGCATTCTTGGTGCCCAAGGAGACCAGAAGATGCCATCACATCCTCTCAGACTGGAGTTACAGACAGTTGTGAGCTGATGTATAGGTGCTAGGAATTTAATCCTGTCTTGATTTTGCTCTAAGAGACAGGACCCCTTTCCTTCTTGCCACAGACCCAGGTGGCCACTGGTATCAGAGAGAGGTCAGCCACCCAATCATATTAGTGCATCTCTGCTACTCTCAAAATCGCCTGGGAAATGTTACCAGGGCTTCTCTTGGGATGGGCCATCTTTATCAGCTCTTCATTGCTACATAACCATGCCTAAGCACTATGGTCCTAAGATTTGGGTTAGGCGTGCTGGGGATGTGAGGATCCCCAAACCTAAGCCATCCTCCCAACCAATTTTACCAGTACTAAATCAATACTACTGGCTACCTGCCTGAGTCAGACTTTCAATTCCAGTTTAGCTGCTATTCATTATAAATTTAGTTTCCTGGTAAATATCTCAGGGAGATAGGGAAGTTAGACAGGATATGATTTGGCTATCAAGACATGGAATCATCACAATAGCGGAAATCACTAGACAACCTCCCTTCTTCAAAACTCATTGTTCCTTGTGTCTGGCGCTTAGCCTCGAAGGGGCTCGTGATCTAGAAGAACATTTGGCCTGCCTTGCAAGTTAAGTCTCTACAAACATTATCTAAAAGAAATTGTGGTTGCTGTGAAAGAACATTTGAAATGTATTCTGTGAAGTTCAAACAGGATTTCATTACAGAAGTCTGTAAGGATGCGGTCAGGGTGACTAAGTAACTTGAGGCGGGGCTTTTGTTTTTGCAGATGGGCCTCAAAAAATAGTTATTCTCTAAAGAAAGGGAGACAGTAAATGGAAAAATAAAGGAGATGATTCTCCTACAAGCCTACAACACCCATTATTGGCAATGGTGAAACCCCCAGCTGTGGGTTGACAGGTTTTTTCTGTAAAAGTGCCAAGAGACCCTGCCCACAGCCAGAAGGCTCTTCCTGCCCTTACTACACACACACAGACACACAGACACACACCCCTCATATTGGAAGGTGGGGTTCATTAACATCCATTATGGTCTTAAAGGCCAAGTTTCTTCTGGAAATGAACCTGTGAGGGAGACAATGTGCTCAGACATTTAAAGCCACATTCTTCAGGAGAGTTTCCACGTCTCATCCCTCATTCTCTTGAACAAGTTCAGGGTAGGTAAAGGGCAGGTTTGCTGTGTAACAAGAATACTGTTTCTGAATCGTTCTCATAAAGTTGGGTCAGCAGTCAACCACAGTTAGCCAGTTCTTCCGTGAGCAGAGAAAATCCCATTACTGGGGTCTCAGCTGGTCATGTAAAATGGGCAGGCCACAGTGGGTGGCTCAGGCTGAACTGTCCAAGTGCAACCTCACAAGATTAAGCTGAGGGAAGAAGGAAGTGACTGGTAAAACCCTGAAGCAATATTTGAGTGGAATTAAATTTTAGTTGGTAGCATTGCTGAAGCTGGAATTAAATGCTTTGTGTAGAATTTCAAATACTCTCAAAATACCGTATTTGAAATTTGGAGTTTTGTTGACTCTCTAAATGCCTTAGCTATTTTAAACAATTGTATTTTCTTCCAACATATTTTTATTGATAACTTGGTAATTTCACATAATGCACCCCAATCACAGAAGAGGAAGAAGGAGGAGGAGGAGGAAGAGGAAAAAGAGAAAGAGGAAGAGGAGGAGGAGGAGACAAAAAGCAAAAACAGACAAAAACCACAACTTGTGCCACCCATATACTCATTGGAGCAGGGTCAAACTCCTGGTGGCCAGCCCGCTAAAGAAAACTGAGTCCTTCCCCACCCACACTCCACCAGAAACCATCAAAAATTTAAGTAACAAGATTGTGCTTTAGATGTGTCTCTTTCAGACCACGTGACTTATATCATGGAATTCAATTAGAAATCATTAAATAGCAGTCCATTTAAGCTGCAGGACAAAAATGCAATAGAAAACTATAAAAGACCTGCACCTATAAAGCTCGGATAGGCTGCAGATGATACCCCTTTTTTAAGGAATGATCTCAGGAACAATCTTAGGTAAGGAATGCCCTCACCTAATCACCTATTTTTTTTTCCAAAATTGTCTTGAGTTTTGTTGTAATCCTCTAAGAGATGCTCAAAGCAAGCATATCATGTTGTGTGACGACTGTGGTGGTGTCTCTCTGACTACATCGTGGTTTCTTCTGCCTCGGTGCTGTCGCTGATGGCTTTCTGTTTATCCATTAACTCAAAAAAAAACCTGTTTTTCTGTAATTGGACCTCAGATGTACAAAATTGGCTTCATCACAGGCCCTGATGGATGGCACTCTTGCCACTGGTCAGTGCCTGGCTGCTTTTATTTAGTTATTTTTAATAAGTTATTAAGAATTCATGAAGGCATCATCCAAAAACTAAAAGGATCTCCATCCAGCCATATGCTTCCCGCCATCGCTCTCCACCATCCTGCCTCCTTTTCCCACTCGGCAAAAGCATCCTTTCAAATCTCAGGTCAATTCCTTCACTTGACTTTGCATATACTTCCACATATTAAATATTAATAGGTATACACATATTCTACATTAGCATTTTAACTTAATTTCAGTATCGTGCTTTAAGTACATTGCGAACTACTTTATTGTAAGCGTGATAGTGGTTAGATTTATCCATGCTATTGGAACTTGCTACGGTTCGCTTGTTCGGGGTCTCTATGTTAAGCCGTAGAGTGTGCTACGGTTTATTCTCTGGGTCCTAGTGTTAGGCATCACAGGTTGCTGTCAGTTTTTTGCCACTGTGAACAATGTTGCTGTGTTTTTGCGTATGCGTATCCTACTGCACATGCCCAGACTTTCTCTTGGATGTGTACTGCAAACTAAATTGTGGGTTCAAGACTCCATGAATCATCTGCTGCCAAACATAGTGCCAAGCTCTTCTTAGTACCAGTTGCATCTTTGACATCAGGAGATCTCACACTTTTCCAAGGTTATTGTACTCCTTGTTGGCAGTGTCAGACATTTGCATTTTTACCTAATAAAATAAATGCATAAAATTACCTCTCATTGTACTTCTGATTTTCCTTTTTCTAGTAACTCATGCTGTTGAACATCCCTTTACACACATTGGCGTACATAAAATAGGGTTTGGTTTGGTTTTGTTTGCCTGTGTGTTCTTTCCACTTTTCTACTGGGGTGTGTGTGTGTGTGTGTGTGTGTGTGTGTGTGTGTGTGTGTTCTTACTAACTTGAAGGAGGAGTTGTTTACATATTTTAATGCTAATCATGCATAGTTCTGCATATTCTGAATATCTATTCAAGTTTACAAGTCACATTCAGTGCTTCTAATATCATTAGATGGTCAATCGATTTGGAGTGGATACAGGGGGAAGCAAGGCCCCAGTTTCACTTCTTCTATGTAGATAATGGATAACCATTTCTTGATGGCTTTCTTCCATACTGATCAGTCATCACTGATGTATCACATGATTCTCTAATCCTTCCGTCACCTTGTCTATCCCTGTCCCGACCCATGATGACTTTCCTTTCGCTCCTATTTTTCAGAACTAGTCTGATTACTCTTGGAGCTTCACCTCTTCCTGTAAAGTCTGAAATCATCCTATGAAGTGCCACTTTTCAAGCATCTTGTGTCTATAGGTGAAATCAAAATCTGGGGGCTTTTTAAGATTTTTCAAAATTCCTAAGAAGTTTGTATATTTTTATAAAGAAATAGGATCATATAAGCCCTACATTCACCTGTTTCTAACTCTCCCACATCCTCCCAAGAGCTCCCCAACAACTTTTTGTTTCTATAACCCACCACGTCTCGCCAGCACTGTCCATGCATGCCTGGGTGTGGGGGCCATCCACTGGAGCACGAGAAACCTACCTACTGAGGCCACAGCTTCAGACGCTGACTCTTCCTCCCCCAGCTACCTCTTCACAAGGTCTTACACACATTTCCTCTAAAGAGATCTCTCGCCAGATTTGTTTCAGATGCGTTGCATTTGAGCATTAAAATTTTATGCAGTTGTTTTCTCCTTAGTATGCTTTATAGTTATATGGAGAAATGCAAGTGACATTGTTCTTATACCAAGCCACCTAATTATAGCCTCTTATTACTTGTAATAATTTGTAGATAATTTGAATTTTCAGGTAAATTGTCACTAGCTGCAAACAATGACAGTTTTTATTGCCTCCTTCCCACACTCAGGCCTCTGATATCCTTTCCTTACCTTACTGAGCTGTCCGGAGCCGTCAGCATAGTGTTAAAGAGTATTAATAGAGAACTTGTTTCCTTTTCCGATGTGTTCCTGCTCCAGCACACATCCTGGGGGATCTCTTTAGTTCTGTAACTTACTCTACTGTCAGAACTTATCCTGACACAAATTTACTGTCACCTGGATCTATCGATCTCACGGTTTAACAAATACCTAAAACCCCACATGTTCCCTCATCTCGTCTCATCTCTCACCTCAAGCCTTCCCCTCCATCATTTTATAAGCGGGGATGATACCACCATGCATATAATACAAATCAGGAAGCACGAAACTTTTTTGACCCTATCTTTCCTACCAAATGCCCTCTCAGTCAAATGTGTGAATTCTGGTCCTTTAATTTTATTCTACTTCAACCTGCTTTCCCAGCCATTCTACCTACCCCCTCAGCTCTCATCTTTATTATAATCTGTCGTGTGTTCCTAAGCACTCAACTACAACCAGTGTCTTAGTAAGGGTTCCATCACTGCGGGGCAAAAAAAAACCCACCATGACCACAGCAACTCTTATAAAGAAAAACATTTAACTAGTCCTGGCAGGAAGCATAGCAGGGTACAGGCAAACATGGTTCGAGAGGAGCCGAGAACTCTTCTTGATCCTCAGGCAGCAAGGAGAGGACTGTGTGCATCACTGGGTATGGCTTGAGCATATGAGACCTCAAAGCCCACCCCCACAATGACACACTTCCTCTAACAAGGCCACACCTGCTAATAGTGCCACTTCCTATGGACCAAGCATTCAAACCCACAAGTCTATGGGAGCCATACCTACTCAAAGCATCACACCCAGTCTTGCCAGTATTCTCTTTCATACCTGGCCAGACAGCCTTTCTCAATCTCAAATCTGTCACACACTACCTTTGCTAAAAATCATCTGATGGTTCTCTGAGATCAAGTGGAAAATCCTGAGTCTTGTTTCAGAGGGACAAACACCTACAGCTAGGCCCCTTCTGACATGGTCCCCATGGCACCTCAGCTTTGTCTCCTGTTCTCACTGTCCTGACTCCATCCTCTGGCCATCTTGGGCCCTTTGAAGCTCATATTTTCTCTTTGGAAAGCTTTTGCAAGTGCCATCTATCACTCCTCTCTGTGGCATTTGCCTATACTACTGCCTTCAATCCTGACTCCACAGGCTGGCTCATCCTTCTGCAATGGCCCACCACATCGCCTTCTCCAGGAAGCTTTCCTAGTTCTGTGCGTAGTCATGCTCCTTGAAAGCAAGAAGGGGCTTCATTCTACTCCCGTGTGTAGCCCCAGAGGCCAGAGAAAGACATGGCACAAAGTATGGCTGGGCCAAATGTCTTAGAAACCCATAGCAAATTGGAGTTATCCTGTGGCTCAGATTTCTGATCTCTATTTGTTAAAAGTCCTGTTTTTCCAGCCTAGAGAGATAGCTCAGCCGTTAAGAGCACTGGCTGCTCTTTTTAGGGATTGCAGTTCAATTCCCAGCACCCATCTGGTACCTCCTAACTCCAGTCCCAGGGAATCCAATGTCCTCTTCCCTGATCTCTCCCCACATGGTGTGTCCTGGCACTTTGTTTACAAGTCTCCCTGGCATGAATCCCACAAGCCTTGGCCTTTTGTCTAATCTTCTCCACCATCTGCTTGAAGGCAGGGGTTGAGCCTCATCTGTCTTGGTACTCTAACAGCTGCATACCAGAGTCTAGCCCATCCGCTGATGCCAACCAGATACCTAGAGTAAAAAATAGTGAATTCCCTCCTGGAACCACAAACCAACAGAGAACAGAGCATGCTTTTAATGCTTTTGTGAGCAGTTAGTGTTCAACATGGCGGATGCTTCCACCAGCATCTCTGCCTGCACCTCCTCAGCCTCCACCATGCCCGTAATACTTCAGCAGTACAGCGGAAGTCTCCAAGCAAGGTCATTCCTCTTATGGAAGTCAACACTGGCAAGCCCTCTTCATCTTTTCATTCCATACTGCTTAGGAGCACCCATGTGCCTTCTTGTCTTGATTTGAGGTTTTTTTTTTCTCTAGCCTAGAGTTTTCTTTCTTGACTATCAGCCTACTCCTCTACAGCTGTTTTGAGTATCCCACTCTGTCATTTAAATATTAATATTATGGAAACAGAGGAGAGAAAAATGCCTTTCATCAGGCATGCAATGCTGAAGGAAATTAAGATTAATAAATGGTGACAGGCTCTAGAGAGGGAATAAAAGTTAAACTGCTTCAGACTATTTTCCGAAGTTGTTTGGGCAATAAGTGTATCTTGTTGAATGCCCATGACTGTGATCGTTCTAAAGACCTGATTTCTGAAGACAGATCTGAAGTGATAAACCAGACCTTAGTTTTCCCCTTAGAGTACTTGCGCCTCTGCATGTGCACATGTGGAGAGATCTTTGAAGACGAGAAGCTGAAAAGTGTCTACAAATTAGGTCTTAATCAAATTTCAAATAACTACTATCTAGAGGAAAAGCAGGGTTTAGGTCTAAAAAAAATAATATTTTTATGTAGTACTGGGGATTGAATCCAGGGACTCATGCAAGCCTTCTACCACTGAGCTATACCCTCTAAAGTCTAGACCTGAATTTATTTAAATGTATTTAATTGCAAGATTTTTGAGAATTTCATGCATCCACTGCATTTATATCATCTCAACTCATCTTCCACCCCCTCCAACTCCTTTCGTGTCCTCTCCCCACTCCTTTTCACATTCATTTCACCTTCTTTAAATATAATTGTCATAGTTACAGTTACTATTGCTGTGCTAAAACACGTGGCCAAAGAAACCTGAGGAGGGAAGGGCTTATTTAGCTTACACTCCCATATCAATGTTTATCATCAAAGGAAGTCAGAACAGGAACTCACACAGGGCAGGAACCTGGAAGCAGGAGCCAATGCAGAGGCCATGGAGGAGTGCTGCTTCTTGGCTTGCTCCTGTGATTTGCTTGCCAGCTTTCTTATAGAACCCCAGGACCACCAGACCAGAAATGCCACCACTCACAATAGACTGGGCCCTCCCCCATCAATCATTAATATGTCAAGTGCCCTACAGCTGGATCATATGGAGGCATCTTATTGAGGTTCCCTCCTTTCAGATAACATTAGCTTATGTCAAGTTGACATAAAACTAGCTATCATAATAATATATTTATTAATTTTATTTTTATACTGCTGAGTCCATTCAGCTTGCTCATAAGTGTGTATGCTTAGAGCTGACCACTTAGATAGATAGCCTATTAGTAGGCATCTTAATTGTCTATAAATAACTGCCTATAATAATTAATTCCCTGTAGCTCTTCATCTAGGGCCAGGGCTTTGTGGAATTTCCCCCATCCATGTTGGAACGTCAACTGGTGTCATTGTGTATTTCTTATTTAGGTGACTGTATCTTTGTAATTTCTTGGCTTCCCTGCCATACACAGAAGACACTATCTCACAGCAGAAGTCCTGGTCCTCCGGCTCTTACATTCTTTCTGGTCGTCCTTCCATGATGTTCCCTGAGCCTTGGATGTAAGGGTTGGTTGTAGATATAACCATTGGGGTTGGGCACAAAGCACAGCTCAGCTGTCGTGGATCTCTGTATAGCCCCCATCTGCTGCAGACAGGAGGCTTCTTTGGTGGGGCTGAGAGCTATACTTGTCTGTGGATATAAGGGTAGATATTTAGATTGCAGTTGGAAACTCTAATGGCTTATAAAAGTGGTAGTAAGCCTCCTTGACTTTTTAAGTAATAAATTGTATAGATTTTTCATTTCTTCAGCTAGGTAGATGACACTGACTTACCTCTGCTCATAGTCAGAGTTGGCCCAGTAAACCTCAAAGGGGAGGAGGGGTTGTCCCACTATGTCCTGTCTAGGGCTTGATTCTCACAGCCTCTTCTCTGCTAAGCTGTTAGTGAAAATATGAGACAAAGTGTCCCCCACCCCCGAAACACTGCTCCTTAGACCAGTTGTGTCATCAGCCTGAGAACTTGCTAGAAATGGGGGTTCTGAGGATCCAGACCCAGTCTGTGCACACAGAAACTGGAGTTTACAGAGCACACCTCAGTCACTCCAAGGAAGCAAGCTTTGCAGACAATTCGGATGCATCTTTGGGTTTGAAAACCATTGACTCTCAACCTTAGCTTCCCATTTCCATCACCTGGAGAAATTCTTTTTTAAAAATTGAAGCCTGGGTTCCATCCCCCCAGATTCTGACTTAATAAGCATGGGTAGAAGCCACTATGCCGATATGGGTTTATAGTTTCCAGATGATTCTAAGCACAATTGGGTTAAGAGTCTGGTTCTGTCTATGGTCTTTTTCATTACCTTTCTTCCTTCCTTTCATAACTAATTAGTATGCAATCTTTGCGGAAATGAATGAGTTTCATCATGCTTCTTCATACAGAAATGCAATGTATTTTATCATCTTCACTATTTTGTCTTGTTCCCTGTCTTCCTCCCTCTATTCCCTCCCAAATAGATAGCCTCTGTTTCCATACCCCTTTAAGAAAATCTAGAGGGAACATATAAGAGAAAATATGCACTATTTCTCTTTCTAACGCTGGTTTAGGACATGATATGATTGAGTGAATGACATCCCATGGTGTATACTTACCACACGTTATGTAATCTGTTGATTGGCATCTAGGCTGACTCCACAACTTGACTACTGCAAAAACTGCACATGGATATGCCGTTATCTCTGCGACACACTGACTCAGACACCTTCCGTTGTATACTCAGGAGTGGCAGTGGAATTAATTCTATGGTAACTCTATTTCAGTTGTTTTGGCAACCGCTACACTGATTTTCCTAATGGCTGGGCTGACTTATATCACTACCAATAGTGAATACCACTCACTTTCCCCACATCCTCACCAGAATTTCTTCTTGTTTGTTTTCTTGATAAGGTTCAGATCCTGATTTCTTACTCTGGGGATGGCAACAACCTCAGAAATAGACCCAAGGCTCTAGCCATGCTATCTCAGTAAACAACAGAAGCTATCAGATAGCAATGAACTTGGCCTTTCCGGCTCTCCAGGTCCTGCTCTGTGGAGTTCCCTGCTTGTGACAGAAGCACTGTAGGGTCAAAGCGTGGCTGCTGGGTACTGATTATAGCCTCATCAGGCTCTTGTTCATGGGTAACACAGGACCTCCCTGATGGAGATTCTGAAAGGATTAAGTAAAATAATAGAGCACAAATAAACAGCATAAATAAAAGTGACTACCAAAATAAATCAAAACTATACACAATTGCAGGCATAGAGAGTCATAATGAGTTCCAACTTAGTCATAATTGCAAAGGGAAAAAACCAGCTGTAATTTATAGCGCCCTCCCTCCCTTAGACACTAATATATCTAGGGCCCATGCAGATAGATGAAAGGAAAACTTCTTCACATTCAGAATCACTTGTCCATTTTCTCTTCACAAATATGAAAAAACAAAACAGAAGAACTACTCATGTACCAGTGTGAGACTGATGGAGGATGCTCCGTAGACATGCCCAAGAATCACAGCATCTCCTGGTGGCGAATGAGAACAACTTTAAACAGATGGGAAAACCATGGTATAATTCTCAAGTCCAGTACATTCATATCAGGCTGTGTTAAACTATGTCATGATTTACCACCGCCCTCTAAACAGAAAACAAAGTGTTTATCATGGATGAGCAGCTTCTGTCCCTTGTCAGCTTCTTATTCCATTATGAGTCACTCACACTTTTTCCAAAATGACCCTTTCCTATGAAATCTTAGTGCTTCCACCCTGGCTCTGTTCTCTAGCTGGGCAGTTTCCTTCTACTTAAAGCCACACTCAGTGAAATCATGTTAATTTTTAAGATCCAGTCAGCCGTGTCTATCTTTGAAACTTCCTGGCCTTCTGGCCCCACATCTCCAAGGAGAAGCTGGTCATCCGTTCTCTGTTTTATCTTTGTGCCAGGTAATCCACTATTGTGCTGAAGAGTGCCAAGCTCCACTGTTCACTAACAGCCTCTCTCCGCCCCAGTCCCTTGAGCCACACCAAAGCTGGGACACACACACACACACACACACACACACACAGAGAGAGAGAGAGAGAGAGAGAGAGAGAGAGAGAGAGAGAGAGAGAGAGAGAGAGAGAGAGAAGGAGAATAGTGTCTAGCCTGTCATAGGAGAGGCTCCATAGCTAAATGAACAGAGTAATCAGTGAAGGACAGAGGAAGAAAAAGTACCCAGTAGATTGTGAATCTGTCACCTGAAGCCAAGTTCTGGAGAATCCGGGCAGATGAGAACCAGTGCATAGAAGAAGGGAGGAACAGTGTGGTGGTGACAGCTTATTCTGATATCAGCAGGTGCATGGGCCTTAAGAGCTTGTGGCTATAGATCTGCAAGAAAGTCTAGCCTGCCTGTATTAGTTAAGTGACAGTTCTCAAACCATTTTGATCTCAGAACTTTTTTATGCCCTTAAAAGTGACTGACAACTCCAAAGTGCTTTTATGTATAATGACCTCCGACTTTCCATGTTTACTATACGAAATTGAAATGGGAAAAGGGTTAATCATTGCTTCACTAATTTTAAAATAGCATGGAGTGTGGAAGATGGCTCAGTCATTAAAGTGCTTGCTGCACAAGAATGTGGACCTGAATTTGGATCCCCAACGTTCACATCAAAAACTAGACATGTGTCTCCAATCCTAGCTGGTGTGGGAGGACTCCTGGGGCTGGCTAGCTAACCTAGCTTACTTAATGAGCTCCAGGCTCAATGAGAGGCCTTGTCTCAAAAGTTATGGAGAACAATTGAGGAATACAACCAATATCGACCTCCTACTTTACATGAATCCACACCAACATATACACACATACAAACATGAACACACATATATATATGCACACAGATAATGACATAATAAAACACGCATACAAACATGAACACACACACATATATATATATATATGCACACAGATAATGACATAATAAAACATGCATACAAACATGAACACACACACACATATATATATGCACACAGATAATGACATAATAAAACAAAAAACTATTTGAAATAAATATTTACTTTCAAAAACACTTTTATTGAGAGGCATCTCATTGTTTTGTACTTCTACAAGACTTTTAGTACCTGGACTTACAGGAAATAGCTATGTCTGTGTGTGCTGTGGTATGACTGAGTTGTTGTATCATCTCTGGAAATCTTAAACTCTCCACTGGTAAATGAATGAGAATAGAAGGGGAAACAAAGTTCTAGCATGCTTATGAAATCAGTCTTGGCCATGTGGGCTCTGCAAATTAAAAAAAAAAAAAAGTGTCAGAGATTCCTCAGCCGCGGATCACTCTTTGAGAACTACTTAGTTAGAATACAGGTCACCTGTCGTCACAGAGACAGAAATGATAGCGTCTTGAAGAAGATAAACATATATTTATCTCTTTATGGTTTCCAGAAATAAGCATCACCCCTCAGTCCCATCCTTATGGTATCCTTTCTGGTGACCCCACCATCCTGGTGCACATGGTCCAAAGCCATCTCTGCATCCCAGGCAACAGAAAGGAGAGTGAACCATACCCCTTAAAAGCACCTTTATGTGTATGTGCCACCTTCTTGTTATCACATGGCCCAACCTTGGATGAAACATATTACTACTGCAAAGGATTCTGGGAAATCTCTTTATCTGGACACAAGAGAAAACAGGTATAACATGGATCCCATTCTTTGCTGCATTGCCCTTTCGATATAAGTTCTGTTGAGCACATACCAAAGAGGGGAAATTTGGGCAAGCCAGAGATTACATCATCAGTTCCCAAGAGGCCAGAGGAGCCAGCCCTGGCAAGGAGTAAGGCTCACACATAGCAAAGTGTTTCCCTGTACGTAGAAAGCAAGAAAAGTGGCAGTTCACATAAGGAGCCACAGACAGGAACTGAATCAATCGTAACGGAAGCATATGATTTCAAAGGAAATGTGCCAGATACCAACCAAAAACAAAGCTCTGGTTAGGATTCAGCCCAAAGCCTCCCAAAACAACTCATGGATGCATAATCCCAAGCTTACTCTCATGAGGGCCTTAGTCCCAGCTGTATCTTCTGCCAGAGCCCCCTCTCACTTTGCTCATTCTAGCCACACTTGACTCTTCAGCTTGAAGGATATAGCTTAGTTCTTGTCCCAGAGTCTTTGTGTATGCTGCTTTATCTCCTGGAATGCCCTTCCCCACCACCACCACCGTTTGACCTATACAATCTCATCTTTCAGGATAAATGAAGACTAGCCAAAGGAGAACAAAATTCATTTATTCTGAGCATGTTTTATAGCAAGACAGCCACCCACCATTGCTAAGTCCTGGTAGAGAGGCAGGCAGGGGAAGAAAAAGGCCTTAGAGCAGGAGAAAGAAAAGCCTTGGCTCTGTCTCAAAAGGAGACTGCTACTGTGGAGGGGCTGAAGGGGGCAGAGCCTTCAGTTCCAGGTGAGCACAGATCCTTCCAACTCCCAGGTCAGGGGAGATCCTCTAAGTCTCAGGCAAAGGCAGGTCCTTCTAGCTCCCAGGTGAGGTCAGATCTACCTGAGTTGTTCCTGGAACTTCTTGAATTTCTTCCCTGGGCTTATAAAGTGTAGTCCTTTCCCCATCAGACTGCAGACACTTCACCATTTCTTTCCAGCACCAGGTAACATGCTAAGCATATAGTAGGGGCTCAATAATTAAAAAAAAAAAAAAAGTATTACGTGGATGGGTGGAAGGATGGATGCGTGGATGGCTGACAGGTAACATGGATATTGGATATTTGCAAGCTGAATGCAGTGTTCTGCTAACAACATTGCAATTTTCAACTAATTTCCAGACCCCCTCTGCAAAGAGTGGCTGAGGGCTGGGTTCTGTATTGTTTTCTCCCCGCTGGGCCAGTACAGTGTGCCAGGAGAGCCACCCACCAAGGCAAACTAAGGTTCTGATCTAACTACAGCAAAGGTGTGAGCTGCTTCAAGTTTAGTCAATTCTCTTCTCACAGGTTCAGCCTGTCAGGGTTTTGACATCCGCTTCGGGGTGTCATCCTGGGGTACATTTTCTTCTAAACATGAATCACCGACAGCATCTCACAAAATATTCCACAGGGCTCTGGTGCCGCCCATTTAGTGAGAAGATTGCTTGCACTGAGGCTCCAGCATAAACCTGCCAGCTGTAACATATCTTGCCGGTCTGACCCGGTGATGACCCAGAGCACTCTCTGTCTAGGCTGTTTTCTTTTATTTTCTATCCTCTGAAGAGTGTCAGAATTCTGCCTGGTAAGCAATAAATCCATCTTTTCAGTGATCAATTGTGGTGACTGGCTGCAAAACCTGGAAATCCAATTAACTGCAAAATAAATAGAATAAAAAAAAAAATTAAATCCACCAAAGCTGTGGCGTAAGTCAGCTAGGAAATGTTCTGGACATTAAAATAAACAAGGGGAAACTTCGACTTCATTTGTCTTCTTTTCCTTTTTTAAAAAAATAAAAATCTTGCTATTGATAAATTTAGCCTTGGTTCCAATTTTGTCTTAGCCACAATTTGCTCAAATACAGATCTGTTGGGATGGCTAGCACTGAACTAATTATACCCCACAGGCTCTCTCCAGAGAGATGCCAACTCAGCTAGGATTACCTTGCCACCATATGTAAAACTTTAGGCCCTCACTCCCTCTATCTTTTTACACCACATGTGTTCTTAAAGGGACATAAATCTGCTCAAACGCTATGTGGTAAATATGAGTTATTTTGGCTTGCTGGGACATTTTAAAAAGGACAGGGTTTTCATCAGTTGCATCACTTGGCTGAGCGAACAGCCTTATATCTCACTGCTACTGAGGTCTGCCAGTCTGGAAGCCTCGTGAATGGAGCCAATGGGCCCTGGGCAACCTTCCTTATAGGAGACTATATCTAGAAGCTCATGGCAGTGAGCTGCACACCCAGCTCTAGCCCAGTACCTTGTCGGTGTCCTAGGAAGGACCTGAGCATCCAGGCAAAATGAAGGGGCTGTAGGAGAGGGAATAAGCCAAAGAAGGGACAGAAGGAGATGTCTGCTTGAACTCCCACCAGAGACTGGACACATTTATTTCCTGTGGGTGTGCTAGGAAGGACAGCAGAGCAGTTGAGGGGCCTATTCATCTAGGATAAGCTAGGGCAGCGAAGCAGTAGGCAGAACTCACAGTCAGGGTCCAGATCGGGGTTGGACTCCTCTGATCTCAGCCACTGTATAAGGAAAATGAACGACAGAAATAAGTGCTTCCTTCAAATCCCAGACCAGAACTGAATCCGAGTCACGGCACCAAATGATGTGTTAGAACAGCGGGTCAGTCAGAACATACTACACACTAGGCCCAAACAGTTCCACATGTAAGAGGTTTAATTGAGAGGGAGAGAGGGGACAATAGCTCAGAAAGAGAGGAGGGGGAGAGAGAGAGAGAGATGTAGGGATGTTCCCCGTATATATATATGGGTTCTGACATAGTGGCCACAGGTAAAGGTGGGAGGTGAGCCCAATGGATTCTGGGAATATGGTGGCTGTTGCCCCAGCAAAAAGTCTGTGAGACCCACCCATACGACATCACAGGCTTTGAAGGCCATGATGCTAACAATGCCCATGTTGAACAATCAGTTCAAATCACAAATCATCCACTTTCCTATTGACTTGGGTTTTGCTAAAAATATTGCTGTGTTTTTGGAATTTATTTTTAAAAGTCTATGTACCCAAAAACAATGCCAAAAGAAAACAAACATGATAGTGGAAAGTGTAAATACTAGGAGCATGATCATTAGTCACATCTGGATCTTTATGACCATAACCCAAGCTTGATGATGTGAGAAATAGAACACACAGAGCCCAGTGATCTCCTTTTCAAGAAAATTCTTGGAAAACAGCCGCAGTGTAACACATAAATAAATTCGCCCTATTAGTCTTCAGCCTGGTAACCATATTACTTATTCAATTACTTATTTAACAGATAGTTCTTGGAGAGTAAGTCTATTTCAAGCCCTGCACAAGTTTGATTCCCAGTACCCACACAGTGACTTAAAACCACCTGTTACTCCAGATCCAGGGGATCCAATTATGAGGACAGCAGTGTACACCACAGCCAACGCCTGCACTCTTTGAGTCTGTAGAAAATGATGCTTGTACCCATGGATCATGGATACAATGGGCTAATTTCATGGGAAGCAATAGGATTTTTAGTATAGTGTAGACACACATCTGGTTAACCTATGGCTGCGTCCTTTCATTTTCATCTAGCAACACTGGCGTCAAGAAGGCAGCAGGTGCCTGAGGCTCTTATCTTTCCAATCCGTCTTTCTTCTCCAAGGCAGGTAGTTACAAGTACCAAATAAGTTTCTATTCTCACTGTGGGGTTTTTTGGTTTAAAACTGTTTATTGATCAATAAAAAAAAGTAGGAAATCACAAAGTCATTGCCTGGGGAAGCTGTACTAGTAATTTTACAGCAGGCTAGATAGTAAGGAAAGACTACAAATGTTAGCAGGCAGGAGACCTGGCTCTTGCAAAAAACAAGTCAATCCTGACAAAAATCCACCCGGCATCACTGACCTTGGAGAGCCTGCACAAGGTCAACGGCACAATGAGGACATCGCTGCGGTGCTAGTTCCAGTTTGTTTACTAGCTCTAAGGAGACGTGGACAGATATCAGCTGTACTCCCATATGTTTAAAAGTAATAAACACTGTAAGCAACAGATTTGACTCCTTAAAGGAATGTAAAGGAGGGTGTGCACAGGATTTAGAGTAACATTTGGAGATTGATTTTTGAAGTTGGTTTTATAAATAGGACCATCAGCAGGACATGTTGCAACTGTTTCTATTAATAATTCTTGACTCACCCATCTCTGTATGCTCAGAGACGTAGGTATGTACTGGCAACACTCATTCATTCTCTCAGCCATCCTTTCTTCCATCTGCTCCCCGGGACCACTGAGGGCATCAGCACCCAGAGGACTGACACTGTCTTTGGCCCTATTTCTACCAATGACCTTAACCTCCTAGAAAAACACTCATTCCACTGAGTACATGGTAACCAATGAAGGAGTTAGAGAAAGGACCCAAGGAGCTAAAGGGTTTGCAGCCCCTTAGGGCGAACAACAATATGAACTAACTAGGACCCTCAGAGCTCCCAGGGACCCAACCACCAACCAAGGACTATACATGGTGGGACTGATTGTTCTGGCAGCATGCGTATAGTAGAGGATTGCAAATTCGATCACCAATAGGAGGAGAGGACCTCGGCCCTGTGAAGGTTCTGTGCCCCAGTGTAGGGGAATGCCAGGGCCAATAAGTGGGAGAGGGTGGGGTGGCAGGCATGGGGAGGGGGGAGGCAACAGGGGTTTGTTCTTATTGTTTTTGTTTGTTTGTTTGTTTTTGGAGGGGAAACTGGGAAAGGAGAAATTTACATGTAAATAAAGGAAATACCTAATTAAAAAAGAAAAAAGAAAAAAGAAAAACACTCATTCCATTGTACCGTTTCCTTTACCCACTCACCTAGCCTAGTTTTCCTCAAACTTTTCTATTGCCATTAGCCAGACCTACCTAAAATAACTGGAACAAATATTTCTAGGACCCTCTCCTCTCTACATGTACCATTACCTAATTCTTTCTTTCACTGTAGCTTTGTTAGGCAATATGTTTTGGACCTAAACAATCAGTCAACCATATGTCATGGTTATGAAGATTACCAAAGATGGACAAGGAGATGACTCAGGGGTAAGAACACAGGCTGCTCTTCCAGAGGACCCAGGTTTGATTCCCAATACCCACATGGTGACTAAAAACTATCTGTAACTCCAGATCCAGGGGATCCAATACATTCTCCTGGTCTCTATAGGCACCAGGAATACACATGGTACACAGGAAAAACACCCACACACATAAAGCAAAAGTACATATATTTTATGTATATATAAATTTCTATGTATATATATTTATGTATGTATACATATATGATATATATATTTATATACATAAGCTTTATAAGCCACATCACTCACAGCTAGTCCTAAAAGATGGCACAGAAATGACATCAAGAAATCAAGATCACACCTATAAATCTCATAAAGGAAGGTGTTGACTCCAAGTTCCTGAGGAACATGCGCTTTGTCAAGAAGCACAACAAGAAAGGCCTAGAGAAGATGCAGGCTAACAATGAAATGGCAGTGAATGCAGGCACAGAGGCCATCAAGGCCCTTGTGATACCGTAAGACCATCAAGCCCAAGATGCCAAAAGGTCCCAGCTATAAACTCTGCTGAATCAAAGCTGAGGCTCCAACTCAGGGCCAGGCTCCCAAACATTCCCAGGTGCCTATGAAGTCCCCAAGGAAAAGGCTCCTGTCTGCCAATGTGAAAACAGATACACTGTTTAGAGACGAGTGGCATCCTGTGCTGCTTCTGTAAATAAAGTCAAGGTTGAGGAAGGAGACACATAAAGCCATTGGCTAGGATGCAAAAGAAAGACCTAGCTACATGTTATCTATGGGAAACACACTTTTAAAGAAACACATGGGCTGAAAGTAACAGCATGGGAAAAGATCGTCCACATAATGGTAACTAGAAGAAAGGTAGGTGTAGCTATACTTACATCCAACAAAACAAAGTTCAAACCAAAACTGTCTCAAAAGAAAAAAGAAGGAAATTCTATACTGATAGATCTTCTAACTTGAGTATGTACCAATTGTTATTAGCACTAAAGCAAGTATTGATAGCAAAATAGACGTCAAAATACCAACAGTAAGACGCTTCTACTCCTCACTTTCAATAATGGTTATAACATCCTACAGAGAGCAATTTTTAAAAACAACAGAGGACCTGAACAGAGCTGTAGACAATGGACTTAAGAAATAGGCACGCATTTTCCCAAACAGCAGCAGAATACGCATTTTCAGTACTTCAGGACAGACCACATATTAGGTCACACAACAAGTGAGAAGACGTGAGGTGAGTATCATTCCAAGTGCCTTTACTGACCACAACAGAGAGACACTAGAGATCGGTAGCCAAGGAAAACGGGGAATTCTAAAAACATGCGTGAATTAAACAACACATTCGAGAACAACCACTAGGTCAATGGAGAAATAAAAAATGAAATCAGAAA
>JADRCD010214324.1:0-33146 GCA_019843815.1 Montemys delectorum | reverse complement strand
GGGGGGGGCATTGCCATGGTAACAGATCTGTGGTCCTGCCTATCTACAGGTGCAGGCACTCGGTGATGCTAACAACAACCACTGTGAACCAATCAACCTTCCTATTTTTCTTCAAACCAACCAATCCTAAATTAGGGGAGGAAGACTTTTCAGAGATTTTAAAATCCTTTGTAGCATATTTTTTCTCTGTGTGTCTGCTGTATATGCGTATTTCCTCATGCTCAATAAATGACTTTTTTCAACAGCTGGTTCTGTCTGCTGCTTTCTGAGGTGTTTGAGATTTCTCTGCTGATACCTGTTGTGCTTAAAGTTTTTCCTGCCTTTTAATTCTTTAATTGGCAGAGAAAATGAACCTGATAAAGAGACATAGACTGTATTAAAACTTCAATGGAAAAAGTGTTTGTAAGGCTGAGAAGATAAACCATCTATTCTATAATTAGAGGAAAACTATGGCGACCATCTGGTGAATCATTTTATGTTCTGGATGGAAAGGGAGGAGCAAAGTATGTATTAATGGTCAAATCTCTGCTTCATTTTTGTAGATTGTGGTGTGTTTGCTGGCTGAAAGCAAAAAGTGTGTGTGTGTGTGTGTGTGTGTGTGTGTGTGTGTGCGTGTGTGTGTGTCATGTGTAAAATTATGGGTGCCATTTGGATGTGAGTTGACTGTAGAGCCTACTATGCTAGTTAGCACTTAGTTCCTGTAACAAAAGACCTGAGAAATCCAAACATTGGTCTCAGACCCTGGGACAAGGGCTGAGGTGCAGACTTTACACACAGAAGCAGAACTGGCCTCCAGGTTCTCCTAGCAGCCCTCAGCTTGAACTTTCCAGCCCATGAGCTTAGCTGCCCTTCCCCACAGAGGCTCTCCCCTGTATAATCCAGACATTTTGGCCTTCTTTCTCTCCTTAATCCCCCTCCACCCATGCATGCTTTTTACCTCTTTCTCTCTTTTTCTCCCCCTCCCAGCTTTCTTTCTCCTCATGGCAATAAACTTGCATATATATATATATATATATATATATATATATATATATATATATTTGGCTCATTTCACCCATGGAGAAATCATTTATCAAGAAACAACTTACAAAAAAAAAGAAAGAAAGAAAGAAAGAAAGAAACATCTTACAAGGAGAAAAGGTTTGGTTGCTTTGGAGTTTGTAATGGGGCTTTGAAACACAATGGAGGCTTTTGATGGGAGAATTGGTTGATTGTAGGAGGGCTGAGGAAGGGTTTCCAATATTCTGTTCAAAGAACTGGCTTTGTAAAGTCCAACCAACTCTGTTTCTGAAGAAACTCCATTTTGTGTGAGACGAGGGGTTAAACTCCAGGTCCAGGAAGAAAATCACAAAGTCCACTTGAGCAAACATCCTAGAACAGCCCTCCACCCCCACCCCTGCACCTCCCCTGGCAACAGCCAGTCAGGCTTCAATAGTAGGATCATTATACATACAGGTAACTGAAGACAGCCTGCAGAGAATAGGCAACTTGGGCATCCTGTTTTTCAGGTGGTTTTGGATCTGTTTTTGGTTCCTGCAGATTATGCCAGGAATGCAGTTTTTAAAATATTAAATTGCTGACCTGTATGGAAATTCCCCAAGCTTATGGTAACTACAATAAATACCCTACACCCCTAGACTCAGGGCTCTTAATCTGACCTGCTGCAATGGGAGATAGTGAGAGACCTTGCTTGAGAGCTCATAAAAAAGACCCTTATGTGTTTGCATCAAAATTGATTCCTTGGTAGTCTTTGGGTCCCTTTTACTTGGGCATAACAGCTTCAATACTTCCCTCGATTAGGTCTGACCTTCCAGAAGTTCTGCCTCTTCTCATTTGCATCACTGGTTGGTGGTCGAACCTTGAACATGTGGAATCATGGAATTTGGGAGGCATTTCAGGTTAAAATTGTAACTTCTACCAGTGCATTCAGAGTTAAGCAAAATAAGGAGTGTTTGACGGCTATATGGAAACCCACAGTCTTGCAACCCAATTAAAAATATGTGTAATAAGAGAAAATAATGGAGCACATGTGATTTGACCCACCATGGCAGGAGGTTGGAAGGACTCTGGGAGCTAATACTTCCTGAGGCTTGAGACTCCTTTTATATTTTTATTTATTGTATTTCTTATCTCTCTTTTTAGTACATCTTTATACTAATCGTCTCACCTCTTGTATCCCTATCTTTTATTTACTTCTTTCTGCTATATTTTCTTATCAATCCAATAATCATCATTCATCTCTTTTCCTTTGTAGTCACGTGCATGCTAACTGTCTTAATTCACACCGTATCACATCAGTGTTCTTGTACTTTCTGATAGGATTATATTTTAAGTGGTGATTGCTATTTCCCTCTTATTCAGTGTTCATAGTGAGTGACACTTCAATAGGGAATTTTTAAGTATAGTTTTCCTTTTTTTTTAAACTAGTAAATTTTATTCTTTCACAATTTGTGTGCTCTGTATTTTGGCCTCTCAGTTCCTTTCTGCCCAAAATGGCTCTCATCCCTACAAATCTCTTCTCTTTATCTACTAGGGTTTTTCTTCCTTATTTTGTGTTTGTATAGTTCTGAGTCTGGAAATAATCATCAGAACATGATGTGCTCACCTGTGTGTACAAGTGGATGTCATGCTTTCCTCTTGACTGCCCATAAAGCAGCAGTGTGACACAGGGTTACCTTTCGTAGTGCCAGAAAGCAACGTAGGACTCTGTAGGAGAAAGTGGCCAATAGTCTTACCCAGCTATGGATCATGCATCCTATAATATTGATCTTACAGGTAATATGTACCCACTGATGTAATTATGCTTGAGTATTATGGGGGTCACCTATTACTTTCTGGCTGTAGTTAAGAAATGCTCCAGAGGAGGAAACTCATGTTTGATGTGGCTGGCAATATCATAGGCCCTAGAGGGGAACCTGCTACTACTGATTTTTGTTTGTTTGTTTTATTTTTGATGGACATTGTTGTCAAAACTATCTTCTAAATATTAATATGAATGCCCACACATTATTGCTCCTGTCAGCCTTTTCTGAAGAAGCTTCATCATCTTCTCCTCCTTCCCTTTCTTCCATTCTCCCTTCTCCCTTCTCCCCTCCTCCTCCCCTTCTTTCTCCTCTTCCTTCTTCTTTGAAGTAATTAGTGGTTATTGCAAGATACTCATGAGTGGGCAATGTATAGAGAATAAATGACAGTCAAGTGCTTAGCCCCAAAGTGAGTCATCAATATGGACTCCCTACTTCCAAGGCTTGGGAAACATCATGGAAGAGGGTGGTAAAGGGTAGAGAAAATGTAAGAGCCAGGGGACAAGGAGTACTGAGAAATACTGCCTTTTGCACATGACATGTACACTGTACTCATGAACTCACAGTTGTGGTTATCTACACAAGAACTTCAAAAGGTCAAGCTAGGCAAGATCCCAGTGTGGATGGGGAGGGGCTTATGAGGCTCTGTTCTAGATGACAAGCTATTCATAGTTGATGGTTACTGGGGAAGAGTCATTTTTCTTTGGGAATGTAGCTTTCTTTTATTCAGGTAGAAGTCTGAGGTAGATTACCTTTGTTCATGAAGAAGATTCCATATCTCAGTACACGTGGACATTAATTGAACTCAGGGAAGAGAACATGAAAATTGGGTGTAGATTTGTTGGAAAGATGGGAAGAGACAGGAGAAAGGGAGTTATAAGTGGACAGGATTATATACATGTATGAAATTATGAAAGAATTAAATGAAAACATTAATAAAAATAACAATATAAAAGAGGACTAGTTTCCCATCCTGCAGGATTGATAATCTTTGCACAGACGTTTAAAGCCTGTGTCTGTCCTAGCTCTCCAGAGCAGGCAGTCCTTTAACAGGGAAAGAAGTCCCTTTAACTCTAGAAATGTAGGGATATCAAGCACCAGCGACTTCTTCAA
Organism: Montemys delectorum; assembly: GCA_019843815.1. Lineage (NCBI taxonomy): Eukaryota > Metazoa > Chordata > Mammalia > Rodentia > Muridae > Montemys > Montemys delectorum. Next base: position 29,232 of record JADRCD010214324.1, on the reverse strand, counting down.
AATGGCTTTCTGCAGCTGTCTGATGGAAGACAAGAGAAGGGAGGATTTCACCACAGCTGCATGCTAGGAGGACCACAGAGTTGTCTGTAGATCAACTCAGTGAAGAGCCTCTGCTCTCTTCAGTCTTGCTGCATTTGCTCCTTGAGACTAACTGCAAGCTATTTGCTTTCTCACTCACTCACCCTTCCTGCCTCCTCCACTGTCTTTCTCCAAGTTCTTGTCCTATGGCACAGATTGGCCTGAGGCTGGTGGTCTTCCTCACTTCTGCCTTCTGAGTGCAATAACAGGTAAATAAAATAAGGAAGACAATATAGTATATGGAAGAGGAGTGCAATTAAACAGAAAGAAATCTTAGTATTAAGCTGCACTAATAAAATGGCTTACATGGGAGACAGAAGATCAGGGCAAATCATGGGCATAGAAGACAGAGAAGACCTCCTCCTCCCCTGTGTGATATCTATCTGTCTGAGTCTGGCTTAAAGAAACATTTACAGCTATGTTTACTGTAGCACTGTTTTATTCAATGTTATATCAAATCGTCTGGCATTTTCCAGATAAGAGGCAAACAGTTGGTATTTCACAAATGAACCTTTTTGGACTAGGCATGACAGCTAATTGATTTGCTCTCTCAAAACATTTCAGTTATGAGTCCCACACCGACAGAGAGAAAGGGCTTAGGGCTGTGAGGTGCTTACAGCATAATCCATCACAAAACACGGTTGGTTGCATTTAAGGACTGATTAAATTTCAAAGTCCGGTTATGAAGTTGGTTTATTCCACCTCCACTTGTCTTCTGCCAAAGCAAACAATGTCTTCTTTCCATGGTAAGTTAAGGCCAGGTAGATAGGCAGGATTACCTTCAGACTGCCTTACTTCTGAATTCTTCTGTCTTCATTTCCTTTCTGCTTTTTCTCTACAGATCTCTGGAAGCTTCCATGTATCATTTCCCATAACAAATGATTTGAATATTGAATGCAAGAAAAATAAAATAAGGATGGAAAGGGGTGGGGCATAAGAGATTAGTGAGCACAAGAGAGTGCTGGTTTCTGCGTCTGATGCCCCTCGACTTTTTGCCATCCTTTCACCCTGACTCAATGACCCCAGAGATGCAGGCATATATATCAGCCCTCCCATTTGGGCTTGAGTCCTAGATAGTCTGCCATCCACTATGGAATCTGGAAGTCAAGGGTGATGGGTGAGTCACTCTTACTACTCCTCGGGAGATTTTATCCTTGAATGGAACATGTGAATCCCAAGCCAGTAAGGCTATTTTCTAATATTAATATACTAAACTTTGTATTTCTGGTGAAGTCAGTCTTTTTTTAGCTCATCAGCATTCACTCTTTGGCTCTTCCTTAAGGCATCTCTCTAACCATCCACACTTTACTCTCTCTGAGCTATAATCCAATACTTTTTTCCCCATCCCATAAATATCATTTAAACTAATATCACTCTATCACCTTTTGGTATTCTGAATTTCTTCCATTTCTGATTTTTATCAGTTTTTATTGGGTACTAGATGTGGAAGCATGAATATGTGAAAAAAATTGACAACTCAATTAGTGAGGGAATGGTGATGGATAGATATGAAAAAATGGTTTATTTATCAAGTCTCTGGAAATACAAAAAACACTGTTTTTCTTATGAAGTCCTAAGAACAGAGCTCTGGTGAAACACTTATTCACAGTGTCCTCAGGCATTTCCATAATCTGTGGTAGTGAAAAGAAGAGAAAGTTAAGGTAGGCTTGCGTTTCCATGAGCAAATGATATCTCTTCCTCTAAATCTGAACATCATGGTATCCAAGACAACCCAATGAATACAGGAGGAGCTGAGACTCACTGCAGCTAGTTACCTAAGAAGCTGTTCAGCAAACTAGCTGAGGGTTCAAGAGGCATCACTCCTCTCCAAAGCACACATTTTTCTATAATAATACACAATCTAAGCAAAATAATTCCAAAGAATATCTACCTAGAATTTTATGGAGGAGGACATTTGGGAGACAAGCTAGAGGAATTCTGGTTACCCTTTAAAAGAATGTGAACTGCTTACCTGCACTGCAGGGAGCACTGTATTTTGCAACTGCAAACTCATCTGAGTAAAAGAGAAAACAGAAACAAACATATGAAGTGATGTCAATATGGGCATCTGCATTTGCACCAAAATTGCCCACATAATTTCTCTAATCCTCTGCTTGCTGCCTTGGGCACCCTTCCAGCAACTGTGAACCACAGTTCACCTGATTCCTGACAGTCAGTTGCTGTTCACCCTTAAATCTCAGACTGTCCTATGACTAGCTTATCAGACAAAAAGTTAACCCCCCAGCTACTTTAAATGTGCTTTCTTCCATGGAAGCAAGGAGATAAAAGGGGCAGGTATCAAACCTGAAGGAGACAACAGGAAGTGATGAGAAGCTAGTGTTACTTGATGGCCTCGCATGTTCCGAGGTCTGAGTTTCTGTATCAGGAACTGAATGTTTCTCACTCACCTTTCTCGTAGTAATCATAGACTTTCACTACTGCTGGCTTCAGGTCTCTTACGGGAATATCTTGCTGAACCGTGAAGGACAAGGTCAGTGTCTGATTTGACACCTGGAAATCAAAAGGAGATAAATGACTTCCTGGAACCTTTCTTTTCACGTTGAAATCAATTGTGGTTTGACTCGGGTGGGGATTTTATCAGTCAACAGTACCATGCATGGTATAGAAAGCCCCAAGAGTAAATGGGAAATTGCCCAAAATTGCTTCTTAAATGACTAGCATAACTTGGTAAGTCCATAAGACTCAATCCAAGGGTTCAAAACCTTCTTAGTGCTTTGACCCTTTAGTACAGTTCCTCGTTATTTCATTGTTACTTAACAGTAATTTTTGTTACTGCTATGATTGTAATGTAAATATCTGATATCCAGGATAACTGCTATGGATCCACCTCTGCTGCACTCACTCGTCTAGCCCAGTAGGTCTACAGTATCAGGGTTAAAACCTGATCATGGACAAGAGGCATTATGACTCCAAAGGGAGTTTGTCTCCTGGGTATTTCAGTCAGTTGCTGGCATCCCCTAACTTAGATGTGTTCCAGATTGATCTCTGCTAAGTCTGTGGAGAGATCTGCATGCTTTCTTTATTCAGGCATAAAGGTGCCCTAAGAAATATTTTGTTATAGCTAACACTGAGATTGAACATTATTTCATGGCCTCCACAGTGTTTCAATAATCCTATTTGATTTCCTAGCTGTAGTTAGCTTGGAGTGTCTCCAAAGTTAGAGATAGCAGTTAGGCACAAATCATCAGAGCAGTCCCACAAAGTTAGAGATAGCAGTTAGGTACTAATTATCAGAGCAGTCCCACACAAGGCAGAATTGTTTTACTAACTAGAGAGAAGTTATAGGGCTTCCCTCATTGATTATTTATGTTACAGTCAAGGAATGCTAAAATAGGACCCTCAGAGAGATGCCACTGCTCCTCCGCCTTGCACCTGGCTGATGGATTGATTGTACTGACCTTGATGTGACCCTCTCCTGCCTATGTGACTTCTGTAGTTTGCCCTGTTCTCTGTATACCATATAAGCCTGATTTCTACTTTGTACAAATTGCATTCAGTTACAGCACTCCCTTGTGTCTGTGTCTGTTTGTCACTTCTTCTCCAATGCCTTGTCTACCTAACTAGGACCCTGTTCCCCCCGAGGGTTGAGGGAGGCCCAGACTGGCCAGCCCATGGCACACCCCCCCCCAAAGGGGTTATGACCCAGAGATTGGGAGCTACCACCTAAATCAATGCCAGCACATGGCTCTCTCTGTTCATGGGGAGGAATATATACATGATTTCAGTTTTACTATCTAGTATATCTTCTTTTAAATTGCAGAGGTCTAGTACAGTTTTGTCTTTCTGTCTTGTAAAGACAGACCCGAAGAACTGTATAAAAGACAAACCACTGCTACTTCATCAACAGAAATTCCTATCAATAGAGGTTCAAATAATTATGCTATCTTTTCAGTTATTGGACCTTGGATGGACTGCTGTCTTACTATCACAGTCCAAGTACCAGCTGAGATTCATGGTATTCTCCCCTCTTATACTGTGTTTGAAGATGATGATATAATGACTAAACAATCATAATAATCACTGCCCTGCATTATTCAGTATCTCCAAGCTAACTGGTTGATATAATGAAAACCATTATGCAAAATGTCTTACAGGCCCCTGGAAGTATTCATACCCCAGGAGTATAGTATGGCATGTCTATTCACAGGCTCAGGTGAAATATCTCCAAAGAGATGACAGCCACCATGATATTAGATTCTCATGTCTCTAGCATGGAGGTGAGGACTCTCAAATACAGACATGTAGTTCCTAAAAGATGATTAAACATGTGCTTTGCACATAGATAGTCGGGGCCTCACCTTATCCAAGTAAATCAAGACATGGTTATTGCTGACTTCTGTCCGGCTCACATGCACAGATAGTTCGAGCTGAAGAAAATGGAGACATCACAAATGTTAATGAATAGATGAAGCTCCCAGAGAATCCAGGAAAAAATGAGATTATTTTATTATCCAAATATCTTGAGGGAAGAATTTCTTCAAAGATCCTTTATAAATAAAATAGTAAAAGTAAAAATGAAAGGTTATGTGGATGAAGGGCATACTGTTATCATATGAACACACATGTAAAGTTGATTTATCTGAAGAAAGAGGTTATTCATCACTGAATGGTCAACTCTGAATCATATACATACAAGCAGTATGAAATGGACTTAGCAAATTGTATTTTATATTTATGTGTTTGCATATATATATATGTGTGTATGTATATATACACACATATGTAATCATAGTTAAGAAAAAGAGGCCATGAATTTGAGAGTAAGAAGGGAACATGGGAGAGGTTGGAGGAAAGAAAGGGATGGGGGAAATGATGTAACTATGTTTTAATTAACATAAAGAAAAAAAGAAAACTGTTTACAAATTTCCCCAGTAGCCATGATGTGTAAAAAATGATACACACACAAGCACAATCACACTTTATTTGGAGAAGGCATAAGTCTTTAAGACTTAATAATGTAATAGTATTTTGATAAATACTATCTTGGTCTGGGGATGTATAACATATAAAATAAAGTGTGTTATCCTGGGGTTATATTCAACATAACATCTTAATGTGCCATCCTGGGCTTATAGTGAACATACCATTTTCACTGTTGGCTTCAAGGGGATGAAGCCAGACACCATCTTCACATCAGCAATTGCCATGTTGGAGTCAGGACGTCTTCCAATGTAACTGAAGGTTCAGGAAAGGAAGAGTGAGGTTTTCCCGAATTAGTAAGCAGTCTTTTTCTACGTCTGTACATTGTATACTCTATGGCTCTATGAAGTACATGTAAGACTTTCCAAGGATCCTGAAAATATTGGTGTGTATTAGAATTTGCGTAGAACCGAGTAAATCCACAGAAGCTGGATCTAGAACTGGAATTCAAGCCTGTGATCTCAGGTCTGGGTCTTAAGGAAGCTTGGTGGATGATATGCCCTCGAGGGCTCTAATCTGTTTTGGGTTTCCTGCTACTCTCACTTTATCACCACAGTTTCCTAGGTAGAGCAGCAAGCCAAGTTACAAAGGGCCTTATGGGTACATGTTTGTGAGTTCTGTGGTCACTTGACTCCTGCTGTGTACATGAATGCTGTTTTCCAAATGTATTATACCATACATGCCTAGATCTACTTATCAACAGCAGAATTACAATGGAAAAGCCACTAGTTCCTTTTATTTAAGCCTTCCAAGAATTTTTTTTTTCTGAAAAGATCAAGATTACTAAAGGATTTTATTCCATAGGAGGGATTCAAGTAGAAGACAAGGATGGTATTGCTCATTTACTGGCAGGAGTAAGTAATTACCCGGGGGAATTAACTTCTGAAGGTAGAGGGCAGGCAACCCAGCGCCATTGCAGAGAAACTCCACTCTACCAACTTAAAAGCATACTTTATCTTAAAAACAGATCTATATATTTGCTACTCAATAGCTTTGTTTAGTGATAAGCACCCGTAAAAAGATGAGTTGTTTTCCCCGGATTATGAAAGTTGGTCTTACCTGATATTGAGTGAGATCTGGAAGCTGGTGTGGGCTTTGGGATCCTCGCACGTCCCAGGCAGAGTCTGCACCAGCAAAGCAAATGGGAACTCCTTCTCCCTCGGGAGAACACTGTATTTCAAGGATGTCTGTGGTACATTAAAGACAGGCGTCTGTTTTTCTCCTTCCCTGGGGATTCCCCTCAACTCCCTCATCTCTTTCTCTGACTTGTCCAATTGTTCTGACTTTTTACAGGGAGAACGATTCCCGGGACCCTCCTCCTCTGCCCAGTTCTCACCTGGAGGTAGACACACCCTTCTCCAGTCACCTCCGCGGTGTAATCCCCTGGCACAGTTGGCAATGTGACTCTCTGTAGTAACAATTGGTTGTCATTGTTCACTTGGAATTTTGTAGAAAATGCGCCTGAAGACTGTATGGTCACGTGGGCAGCTTTCTTAGCTCTTGTGAAGGTAGCTGCTCCATATTTGGACAAAGCATGGAGAGCTACTACCGTGTCCTGTAAGAGGGATGGGATAACTCACTCAGGGATTGTTACATCTTGCAGAGATGGGTTGCCCAGAAGTCTGAAGCTTAGGGCCCGTGGTGATACTTTTGGACAGGCGAATCAAATCTAGTGGGAGGCTGTTCCGGTTTCAAAGAAAATGGGAGAGACTGCCAGGATTCAAAGGGAGGGACCTTGGTTGAAGTGCTCTACAGTGGGGAGGGGTGACTTTTAGAGACTACCTCCAGTGGAGAGACAGGACAGCAAGTGGAGGGATGCCATCCCACAGTCAAATGCTCTGACCCAGAACTGTTCCTGTCTGAAGGAACTGCAGGGACAAAAATGGAGACTAACATGAGAGAAAGGAGGTCCAGTGACAGGTCCAAAGTGGGATCCAGTTCAAGGGGAGGCCTGGGTCCCTGTCACTGTTACTGATGCTCTGGTGTGCTTGCAGAGAGGAGCCTAGCATGGCTGCCCTCTGAAAGGCCCAACAAGCAGCTGAAAAGAGTCAGATGCAGATACTAGCATCCAACCAACGGATGGGAGCCAGAAACTCTTGTGGCTGAATTGGGGAAAAGCTGGAAGAAGCTGAGGAGGGCAGCCCCATGGGAAGACCAGCAGTCTCAACTGACATGGATCCCAGAGATCTCTGACACTGAGCCACCAGTCAGCATACACCAGCTGATATGAGGCCCCCGACACACACACAGCAGTGGACTGCCTGGTCTGGCCTCAGTAAGAGAAGATGCACCTAACCCTCAAGAAACTTGAGGCCCCAGGGAGTGGGGAGGTTTGGTGGGGTCAGGGTGTGGCATGGGGACAACCTCTTGGAGATGTGAGTGGAGAGGAGGTATGAGATGAGGAGCAGTCAAGGAGTGGACCGGGATGGGAATGAAGTCTGGACTGTAAAAAAGGATTAAAGAATAAAAATAAATAAATTAATCTAAAAAAAAGAAAATGTCCCACATAGCTTCATATATTTGAACACTTGTCCATTTCCCTGTTGGTGACACTATCTGGGGAATTTTAGATGGTGTGAACTCGCTGGAGGGGGAATATGCCACTGGGGGGGGGTTCAAGAGTTAAAATAACAACAACAACAAAAAACAAACAAACAAACAAAAAAGTGCATTACTGCCATTTGGCTTTCTGCTCCGTGCTTGACATTCAAAATGTGAGTCGTTAGTGTCTAGTCCTGCCACCACATCTGCCCTGTGCCACCACTCTTCCTCTTCCTCTTCCTCTTCCTCTTCCTCTTCCTCACCAGGACAGACTCTTACCCGTCTGGAACCATAAACCAAGCAACCTTGGCCTTCCGTAAGCTGCCTTGGTTGTAGTGTTTTATCACAGCAACAGGAAAGTAACAGGAAAGCAACTAATACGGAAGTCCTTAAGTCATAGGCAGCGTGGTTCCTGAAAGGGATTCTGTTGCGGTGGGAATCCCAGGTAGTTCTTGTGAGTAGGTTGTCATAAAAAGGGCAGCCCTCGCCCTACCCAGATCTCTGGCTTCCTGATCTTCAATAGGACATCACGTTCCCACATCTGTTCCCTCCACAGCTGTCCACTATGAGGTGAGAAAGCCATCTGGCAAGGCAGCCGGTGCCAGAGCCTTATTTCAAATGTTCACATGTTCTCTGGACTCTAGGTATCAAAACTCATAAGGTAAATCAGCTCCCTTGCTTTGTAGAATTACTCTCAGATATTTTGTTGTGGAATGAAAAAGACACAAAATATAGGTACTAAAACTCTTATTTTCCAAAGTTCTGTAAGCAATCACAAGGGTTTTAGATTCCTATTTTTGCTATCTCCCTCACATAGATATTTAAGTACGCTCTGGGTTGTATATCCTACTAATATATGAGTAAATTGACTTTGATCTTCCCCTCTATAAGGGTTTGTGATATGGGATGTAGGAAATATATTTAAGTGGGAATGGAGTACTCAATTGGCATCAGGTCTTTACTTACGATGTCCCTTTGATCATTGTGATCCTCTGCCGTTTCCCAACCAGAGCTTGGTCTGATCCCCTTCCCAAGTTAAACTCTTCTCTGCTGACTAGAAGCCAAGGCCTTTTATAACTGTGCTCAGAGTCAGGCTTTCTCCAAAGGAAGGGAGGGGCTTATTAAAACCATCCTCCTGACATACTGCTGTTCTGACTTGCCTCTCCAGGTTCATCAAAATAGCACGTGTGCTCACCTCCCCCTTGCTATGCATATTCTCAATGCCACTGACACTGAGCTCACTTCAAGGAAATATTTAATAACAAATTTCTAAGAAAGAAAATAAAAAACATTTTAAATAAAATAACTCATTTTTTTCATGTGGGAAAAATAATCTTATTTTTTTTAACACAATAGAAAAAGACAAGGTTGTATTTCTCTATACCCTCTTTTCTTTCTTTCTACCCCCCGCCCCCACCAAGACAGGGTTTCTGTGTATAGTCCTGGCTGTCCTGGAACTTACTCTGTAGACTAGGCTGGTCTAGAACTCTGAAATTCTCCTGTCTCTCCCTCCCAAGTGCTGGGATGAAAGGCGTGCTCCACCACCTCCTGGCTATACCCTTCTTTCACTTGCAGAAGACATATGCTTACATCTACTGTCTCTGAAAGTAAAGCCTCTTTCTGGGCACACGCTGATGAGCTGTTTAGGTGCATGAACATAGAGTTAAGCTTGAGAGATTGGTTGAATAAAGGCAACCCATTATGTTCCTGATAAACATATTTTTGTGTACTAAGTGGTGTTTGGAGACCATCAAAAATGTCTAGTTTAAATATAGGCCTAGGAATGGACACATTTGTAAGGAGAGAGTGTTGAGTTAAGGTTCCTATTAATAGCTCAAAAGAGAGTCTCAGCCTTCAAGAAGAGCAATAGATAATTTTCTCCTTCTTCTGGTGCCCTAGTACTGCTGTGGGCACATAGATTTGTTGTTAAAACTGGGAGACCATGGCAGGACTGAGTTGGGGTGCCATAGTTTAAGAATTCTTTTAGTTGTCTTTGAATTTCTTTTTATTAACTCTGTATATTAATAATCCTCTAAGCCACTTTCATTGTTTTTCTCTCGTGTATGGTTTTAGTCCACAAGCCTTTCACCAACTAAAGATGAAGTAAAACTTTCTGGCCAGTCACTGACCTGGGTGGAGGAGAAGCCGCCGTGGGAATTCTGCTGCTTCGTGAGCCACTGCACGATGAGCATCGCAGCAGTCAGGTCCTCTTGGGTTGGAGCTGCCTTGGTGGTAAGATAAGCCAGGAGTACATAAGCGGTCATCTCTACCTCAGCTGAGGGAGCCTGGGGTTGGTACCAGAGATCCGCTGGCACTCTGGGTCTCTGAGGTCTGATCCAGTGGACAGAATTTTCTGGAGGTGGGAAAGGATGCTTATGAGTGACTAAATGTTTGCACTTAAATGTTTGAAAGCGTCCAAGACAGAGCTAAAGTGAGGACTACTCTTTGAAGGTCATCTTTCAAACCTTAAAGGGATAATGGTCCCTTTGGTGTAAATGTGAATTTGACATTTCAATCCAGGCAAGGCAGGGTAGGGATGGTAGAGTGGCAGAGCCCTTAACCACTTATGACTGAAGACAGTTGCTCCAGTTATGTGGTGGGAGAAAGTTCTCTCACAGGGTGTGGGTATTCTCTGCTTCAGACGTGATCTGCAGCTTAACCAGAATGTATTAGATATCCCTTCCCAAGGAGGCTCTTGTGAATATCACAGAGCACATGAAATGATAAAAAGTTTATACTCATTAGATTGTAAAAAAAAAAAAATCACTGTTGTCTTTAAAATAGCTGTCGTGGTTATTAAGGATTAGAACTGACATTTTATTGTCATGGAAAGCCAGTTTTTCTTTGACAGCAATTTGGGGATATTCAGCAATGGAAGAAAGTGTCTTGTCTAGAGTGAATCATTACATTTCTAGAAGTCTAACTTGGAGAAGCTGACGTGTGCACACAGGTAGGCACCCGTGCATCCACTGCGGACCTGCTGTGTCAGCAAAGAAGTCTAACATAGTGCCACATATCTGTAATCCCAGTACTTGGGATTGTACTGAGGTGGGAAAATTGTGACTTTAAGTCTAGCTATGGCTACCTAGCAAGACTTTGTTTAACAAATAGAAAACGAAGAATAAAAATCAATAAACTAATGCTAGAAAGGCTTATTTGCCTAATCTTACACCTAAAAATCAAAAGGAAAACAAGCCATTGAAATATCAATGGGTATGATACTGCATATGTAAAGCTGGACACTTTACAAAATTAAAAATATTATTTATGAATACATATGCAAGAAATACATAGGTATCTAGTGCATATATACTTATAAATAAAAATGTGATAATGAATTTAAGATAGTGTTAATCTCTAGAGGTGTAAATGAAACATGGGATTTTTTTTAATGCATTAGGAATACTTTATTTCTTACACTGGGAATGAGTTACTCAGATATTTTCTAATTATTCTCTACGCCCATTGCATTATCTGAAATATTACTCAATGTATTAAAAACATTTAATGGCACTATCAAAGAAGAAAGACAAGTTCAATTTCATTGGATATGCGCATTGTATTTTCTGTCTCTTTAACTTCTCATATAAACTGTGACATATGGAAAAAATATTACCTGAAAATAAAAAGACTGGTCAACAAGACTGACTTGTGTAATGAGATAAAACATCAGAACTTTCTCATGAGGTCACCAAGTAAGGGTCAGGTATAGATTAGAAAGTGACATTTTAGTAGTAGGTCTGACAGCTAATGCTCTTATAACATTCATCACATGCCACAGACTCCACTAAGTCTTCACACTTACTAATTGTTCAACGGGCAACTCTATGGGGCAAACAGTATCCCTGTTAACTGGATAGCTTGCCCTGCTTCACACAAATAGTTCATTTTGGATGCAAATCTCCAAGGCTGAGCTTCTCACTGCTACATCTGAGGCTTCTTAATTTTTGATGGGTGATTTCACTTTTAAAGTCCTAGATTTCAAAAATAGATTCTATATGGAATAGATAGTTACATCTAGATGATAGCTGGCAGGTAGCAGAGAGGACAGATCACAAAAGGCAGAGCAGGGAAATTCCGCAGTATGGCCCACAGGATGTTGGCAGGAGAATGACCTCAGATGCTCTCACCTTCTTTTACAGCCACTTCATCGAGTGATTTTAGTATCTCCTTCTTCGTGTCCTGGTTGCCAGCAAGAGCAAATGCATACGCTAGCAGTGCCTTAGTGTAGACATGGCTGCCATTGACTCCTCTCCTTGCTGCCTTCCAGGCTGTGTCCAGGCAAAAGAGGGCATTGCGGACAACAGGATGCTGTAAACAGCGAGCAGAAAGGTGACAGCTATGTGAAGAAAGGTGTTGACATTCCCAGGTGGACAGAGTAGACCTGGAGATAAAAAGGTTTTCCAATTCATTCTTCTACATAGAAGCAGCAGCATCGAACTGAGGCCCAGGAAATACCACAGAAGAGGCAGAAAGAACGTTAAAAGCCACAGGACAGGCAGGAGGCTTGTGACATGCTCTCTTCTGAATATGGTATGGCTATCACATTTATGAGCTTACAGTAGCTGGGGCTACCTGCACAAGACACATGATGAAGCTAGCCAAAATTCTGGCATAGATGAGGTAGGTGCTTTCAAGATCCCACTCCCCTACTTGGCTCCCATGACATGTGGTAGCTTCTGGAGGAGAAGAGAATTATTTTTCTGGAGTGCAGCCTCTGGTCAGAGCCCCATGGGTGGCTCCACACCCATGAACATATTAGCAGCACTAACTGGACTTCGTGATTATATTTTTTCAAAAAAGGCATGAAGTTGGGAAGGGATGACTTGAAGAGGACATAGATGGAGGAGTTAGAGAGAGGAAATAGAAAGGGGTAGATATGATTGTATGTTATTGTCTGCATTTATGAAATTCTCAAAAGTAGAAAGATAAATAATGTCCTATTAGCTACAAATCTGGTATTAGCCATGTCTTTAGGATTCTTGAGGGAGTAGAGATGGTTATAGGAGAGAAACAGAATAGATGCCGCCCTCAGAAAAAGCAAGCCTTTCCTCTTTGCTGGAGCAAATCAATTTGAGAAGCATTTGCACTGCTTAGAAGGAAAGCAGACACATTCTGTGTAGGAAGCTCAAGTCTCAGACAACAGGCCAGAGTTTTGTTGCACTCAGAACCATCTTTCGATAGGGAAGGAGGTGGTACCTACAGTGACAGGAAGAGACATCTCCAGGAGAGCAATGGCGATGTAGGCAGACAAAGTGACTTCATCTTCTACTCCTCCCTGTGAATGGGCAAGAGAAAGTGATCTGAGTAGTTCTAAGAATTCTATTAACTATTCATATTCTACTGTGTTGTGGAACTTATCATTTCTAAATATCCACCCCCAGGCAATACATCACAATCAATATGAACTCTATCCTCTCTTTCTTGGTGATGTCTAGGCCTTATTGTTCTTTGGTAGCTCTGCCGGGTAATTTCTACCCTATAGTCTCTGTACTCACAGATCTCATAATGGGTAAACCAAAACTAGTTCTGGAATACTCACCTTCATGGCATTGTTGAGCAGTGACCCAGAGCTCCTGAAGCAGCCATTGTCCTTCTGCTGCTGGGAGAGCCAGGTGAGGGCTTGGGTGATGTGTGTTTCATCAATGAAGATATATCTTCGAGCCTGAGCAAAACTCTTCAGTACAAAGGCTGTCAGCCTGAGTGAGGTGGGAATGATCGTATATTTGCTGTTACAATGATTTTAGAGCCACTCCACATGAACATGCTTCTCGAGTCCCTTCCTGACACTGGAGAAGTATCTAACAGGAATCAGTGTGCACTGGAGATACCCTCTCCCCGGTCTCCAGGAGAAGGATGACAGACCTAGAATTTGCCTTAGCCTTAATAAAGAATCTACAGATTTCTGACACACTTGTTTTTCTTAGTCCATTGAGAAGATAAAACAGCATGGGATGCTTCTTGACCCTCCTCTTGGAAGGTTTCTTGCTATGTATAGATGACAGTATCCTCACATGCCCAATTCTTCTATGCAGTAACTTTATATTCGCTTTTACTAAGGAATGTAAAAATAAGATTTTGCATCATTCTATCCTTAATTCTTCCCCCTCTACATGAATTCATCTTCTCTCAAGGTAAGTATGATCCAAGAAAGATAATATAAACTGAAGCTGCTATGGCTTCTCTAGAAGTCATGTGATATGTTCACTATATCCTTTTAAAACTCTTGGTTAGAGGAACTGTTTTAGAAAAGAAAATGTTGCTATAATATGACCAGGATGACTTTTAGGATCACATTTAGCATACATATATCTGAATATCAGATTCTCTTCTTGTTAATTCTCCAACATTGGTGCATTCATTTAATACAATTCACTCTAATTCCAATAACATATGTCTCAACAGAGTTGTTATTGACATAACTAGGGTACTGCATGTAAAGGGCTTGTTCAAAATAAGAGCTTAAGCCATTGGCTTTCCCTTACCAGGTGTTGGCGTGACTCCTGCCAGATTTATCCCCAAAGGTGCTGTAGGAGCCATCCCAGTGCTTGTAGTTTAATTGTCTCTGGTATCCTGTGAGGGAAAGTTAGTGAAACAATATGGCAGGTTGAATATCCATGGCAGCCAGAAACATTATTAAAATGTTTGACATCTCTTGTAACTGTTTAAAACTGTTCTGTCCACATCTAAAGTATGCTCTGGCTTCTTAATGTGTTCTTGGAAGTTGGAGAGTAGACAGTTTCTATGAAGTAAACCATGCTAGTGTTTTCTATTATGGTAGTGGGATAATATGCAATAGTAATGATAAATAGCTCAACCTCATTGAACAAGCCAACTGAAACAACACCGCCAACCTTCAGCCCCTCATTCAGTACTCACCTGTATTGAGATAGGCAATGGCCTTGGTCTTGATCTCCTGTGTCAGCTGCTTTGTTTCATTCAGATAGTCCAGGACATAGATATTAGGGGCAAACAGAACCATGTTCTGTTCTCCACAGCCATATGGCATCTTAAGGAGATCCTGTGTGTTCTGCATAGCAGAACCCAATATATCTCCTAGAAAATGGGAGAGATGGGAAATAGTCACATTTAAGATTATATCTGAAATGAATAATTAGCCATGTTAAAAAGTGAATACTTCTACAAAGGGTACACACAGGACATTGGACGTTTTGGAATTTTGAAATTTGGGAATTATTGGAAACAATAATTCAAAGAAAAGTAGTTAAAATTATAATTTGATAAATTTGTCTATCTATGTATGTAGTCAAGACAAGGTTTTGCTCTGCAACCTAGGCTTGCCACAAACTATGTGTCCTCCTGCCTCAGGTTTTCAGTGTTGGGATTGTAGGTGTGTACTACCACATTTTGTTGTTGTTGCCTTTTGTTTTGAATAACTATTTATGGAAAAGTAACACCATATGGACTGAGAAGTTACATTATTATATTTAAAGATGTGTCTGTATATGTCAAAACAATTTTTAAAAAAGAGATAATAATTTAAGGGAGTGCGTAAGGGGACATATGGGAGGGGCTAGAGGGAAGAAAGGCAAGGGGAAATGATGTCATTATATTTTAATTAAGAAAATTAAAAATTATAAAGTAAAAACAATCTTTTTGCTTTGTAAATACAAACTACATACAAATGTGTGCGCATGTATGTACACACATGCACAAATATATGAACAAAAAAGAAATACAACAAAAGTTAATGTCCAAATTCTCTAGGGAATGAACTCACCCAAAACTGTGAGAGAGGCTCGGGCGGAATCCTCTACCACATCTGATGGCAGCTTCAGCGATATCTGTTTAGATCCCTCAGGACCTAGGACAAGAAGCACATCAGCCATAAGGAAGGCTGTCCTGCACTGGCTCCTCAGAGATGCTGGTGGCCCAGGAACTAGAACTGTGCCCTAACCATAAGCTTCTTCTGAAAAGTTGTTCCTTTTAAAAAATAAAACCTTTTTTTTTTTCCTGGTCATATGGGTAACTGAGATTCAAGGACTTTCAGAGTTTCATCTCAAACCTCCTTGATGTAAAGTAGAATTTCCAAACAAGGGGACAAGTCAGTGAGAGTCCAGAGCTGGGGGTCTGTGGCAGTCACCCTAGTCTACACAGTGTGTGCAGGACAAGATGAACCATTTTAGCGCTCCCACCCACAGCTTCTCTTTCAAAAGTCATGAAAGGAGAAAAATCCAACAAAGATTCATGTGTATAACTAAGCAAAGAAAACCTCCCTCAAGAGTCCTAAATTCTACAACAAGGTCGTATCCTTTCTTTCAGATATGAATATGGCATATCTTAATGAGAGACCTCTAAAATAGGTGTGAGCAAATGAATACTAACCGACTCATTAAGAAGAAAATAATAGCTATATATAAAGATAAAATGGAAAAGTATAACAGTTATTTTCCTTTCATAAAGTTATTCCTATGTACCTTTTTCACAAAGTTAATATCAATTGTTTTGCAAGAGAAAATGCTCTAAGCAAAGGTAAAATAAAAATAAACAGGTGGAAGGAAACATTTTGGCTTGCTTAAAATAAAGTAATAACTATTGCTAAATAAATACATGTGCCATTTTAATCTTGGTGGAATATACGAAGAGGAAATTGAAGGAACTGTGGTATTTATCTTCTCCTCCTCATAAAATTAATGTTATGTAAGAAGTCAGATACCAAACGTCAGGGTGAAAGAAAACACAATGTGCTCATTAAATAATCAATACCACTCAACTCGGGTCAAAAGAGACAAAATTCAAACATCTGTGGTCAAATGACATGACAACATTTCATAAAAATGCCTCAAACAAACAAACAACAGCAAAGTTCAACTCCTCTTGTGATGAATCAAAACAAGACCACAATATTTTCAATCCAAAATTTTGGCAACATTTGTACACAGTGGAAGTAGTTAAAGATGCTGGAGCATACCTTCTGGAAATATCTACTTATAGACGCATAAGCACAAGGAGGTGCCTATTCTACTGAAACCAAGACTAGAGAGGATGTGATGAGATGGGAAATATTAAGCCTCAGCATTTCCCTTGCAAGCCCAGCCAGCATCTCTTCAGGGACTAAAGCATCTTTGGAAATTCATTACACAGAAACAAATCTTAGATACCTGGAAGGGGCAGCCCACAGCTGGAAAGAACCCAAACCAGAAGGGTAAAGATGGTGTCATTGTAACCACCTCATGTCTGCTTTCTCCAGTCACCACCACACTTGACTGAGATCTCCCCAAGCCCAGTTTGCACGGAGGAAAAGGACAACCAGAGAGAGTTATAAACTCCAGTTGGCATTGTGAGTTGCTTCCCAGGGAGCCTACTGTGGTCCAACTCACAGAAAACCTGAGGGCGATGTCACAGTTAGATTACACATATTCAGATGAAGACGTAACTGGCTCAAGACAAGTTGCTGTAAGTAAGATCCTCTATTTAAGCCTGATGGTAATTAGAAAGAAAGCCTGGTTAGTAAAAACACAAATCAAATTTACCAAAGATTAAAAAGTACACTACAGAAAAGCATCAGTCCACAAATGGAGACACTGAAAGTGGAAGAAATGGAGCATCTACACAACTAGGAATGGTTAACACGTGGAGTAGGCCTTGCCTGTCAGTAACCACCTCAGATACAAAAGGATAAGAGTCTCCATTATAAAGACAGAGAATGAATGAAGGATCAAAACAAGACCTAGATATGTGGCATTGCAACAGAATCACCTTCTCAGGACCCATATGGGAACAAAAAAATGGGGATAATGACACTTCTATGAAGTAAAATAAATTAAAAATATGTGAAAAGAATTAGAGACATTTATAGAGACTGATTCTTTAAGAGAAAATAACAATTGTAAAAATACACATAACTCCAAATCAGAATGCATAGATAAAACAAATATTCAAGGATATGAAGTGATACAGGATGTAATGCAATAATGGAGGGGAACTTCAATACCACACTTCAAAGTATAGACAGATTGTCCAGGAAGAAAATGAATAAAAACTCACTTAAGCAACCCACTACCTCAGACAGGCCTAGCAGATGACTGCAGAACACTCCATAGAGGACAACAGAAGATCACTCTTCTTTATGGGGTGGAAGCAATGCTTATAAATTACACTGTGTGGTCAAGAAATGAAGGCTCTGATTATCAAGTGGGATATCTCAGATCTTCTTGGCTAAACTTTTCTCTATTCCTTGCTGTCCTCCATCTTCCTGGCTCAAATTCCCTCCATATGATGATGATAATAATAATAATAATAATAATAATAATAATAATAATAATAATAACAATACAGTAACAATAATACATTGCTAACATTTGCTACTTTTTTAAAAAAATTAGTTCTTTGAGAGTTTCCTACAACATGCTTTAATCGTATTCACACAGCCTCGACTCTCCCCAAATCCATCTTCCTAATGCTGTCTTTTTTTTCTCCCTTCAGTACCAATTTGCTGTCCAAATATTCTTAGATGTGTGGTCTTCCACTAGAGTATGGTTGATCTTTCAGGGGCTACACTCTTAGGGAAAACTGTCTCTCCCCCTCCCAACAGTTAGGGTTTGGGATTGTGTACTAACACCCTTTTCCACACTGAGATTTGGTCTGTTGTGGGCTACAGAGTTTGTGCATGCTGTTGCAATTGCTGTGAGCTCATGTGTACATCGACCCTGCTTTGCTCTGCTGTGACACTGTTTCTTTGTAGTCATTCACTTTCCCAGGCACTTAGACTTTCTGTCCCCTCTTGCACAATGATGACAGATTTGGGGGTAGGTGCAGTATGTATGTTCCCTTTAGGATTGAGCATTCTACCATCTCTGGTCCTCTGTACTTTGGGCAGTTTGGGACTCTGTGCTAATCACCTTCTATTGCAAATAGCTTCTCTGATGAGGGTTAAGAGATACATTGATCTATGGTTATAACAGTAAAACTACATTGAGATGTCATCTTATCTTCTTCTGAATGCTTAAATAAAACACACAAATAATAACAAGTACAAGAAGGGTATGGAAAAGGGATGGTACTTAGTCCTTGCCGGTAGAAATGCAAATTGGTTCACCCACTCTACTGGCTGGTTTTGTGTGTCAACTTGACACAGGCTGCAGTTATCACAGAGAAGGGAGCTTCAGTTGGGGAAGTGCCTCCATGAGACCCAGCTGTGGGGCATTTTCTCAATTAGTGATCAAGGGGGTAGGGCCCCTTGTGGGTGGTGCCATCCCTGGGCTGGAAGTCTTGGGTTCTATAAGAGAGCAGGCTGAGCCAGCAAGGAACATCTCTCCATGGCCTCTGCATCAGCTCCTGCTTCCCAACCTGCTTGAGTTCCAGTCCTGACTTCCTCTGGTGATCAACAGCCATGTGGAAGTGTAAGCTGAATAAACCTTTTCCTCCCCAACTTGCTTCTTGGTCATGATGTTTGTGCAGGAATAGAAACCCTGACTAAGACACCCACTACAGAAATCACTGTGGAGGTTCTTCAAAAAGGTAAAAATAGATCTACCATAGGATCCAGCTATGGTATATATATACATAAAGGACTCCATAGAGTCCTACTACAGAGATACCTGCTCATCCATGCCCATTGCTTCCCTATTCACAATAGGGAAATGGAATGGCATAGCTATCCATCAATAATGGATGGATAATGGAATGTATGTTTACACAATGGAATATTATTGAACTATTTAAAATGAAATTATGACATTCTGAGGTAAAATGCATGGATTTGCAAATAATCACTCTAAGTGAGGTCATCCAGATCCAGAAAGACAAATGTCACATGTTTTCTCTCACCTGCAGGTGTAAGCTTTGACTCTCCATAATGTATGTTTCATTTGGAATAGCTACAACTACCAGGAAATGGCCAAGGGACCATGAGGAGAGATTTTCAAGGAAGGAGAGATAGACTGCACTGGTATAAAAGGTACTGGAAATAATGGAAAAGGAAGGGTTAAACTTGGGTGGAGAGTGGAGCGTAGGGTAGAGTACGGAGTATGGGGAAGGATACATAACACTAAAGACATCTTGGAAAAGACCACTCCAGGGATCACCTCAGTAAGCATCAGGCAGGGAAGGCCGGCCACCTTCAGGAGCCTAGGTAGCTGGAGGAAGAATACTCTAGGGCTCTGCTCTGGGGAAACCCAAACCGTCTCTTCCCACCATCCATTCTTCCAAAGCACACAAAATGGAGCAATGAGCCAGGGAAAGACTGATTGAAGGTAAAGGACCACACAGCTGGGAAACAATCAGCCTAAGAGGGTCACAGTAGCTCAGCATCTGCCCAGCATAGTGCCAGCAGCTCATTAATAAAACTACCAGGTCTTGGGGCTGGAGAGATGGCTCAGCGGTTAAGAGAACTGACTGCTCTTCCAGAGGACCTGAGTTCAATTCCTAGCAACAATATGGTGGCTCACAACCATCTGTCATGGGATCCAGTGTCCTCTTCTGGTGTGTCTGAAGACAGCTACAGTGTACTCACATACATTAAGTAAATAAATATTTTTTTTTAAAAAAAAACTGGTCTCTGCATCAGTTATTTAGGAGCTAAAACAGGCTAGAGCTGGCAGAGAAATGCTTTGCAGTTATTAGAGAGCAAAAGGGGCAAAGACCCCCCCCCCAATACTATTACAAAATTGGGAGCAAAAAAAAAACCAACAACAACAAATAACAAAGGTAATCAAAAGCAAAAAGATCAGAACTGAAGGTGTTACATTGCATCTAAGTATGTTACAAAACAGACATAATTAAAATCACATGATATTTATATTAAAATATACACAGGGAGACCACTATAAAAGCATAGAGACCATAGAAATGAACACACAGAGGTACAGATGATTAATTCTCAATGAAGAATAAAGTATACAGTGAACAAAGAAGAGTCGCTTCAAAAATTGCTGCCAGGAGAACCACTTAGGAGCTAGGGCTCTGTCTTAGGAAGAAACCTCCTGTTGTTGTGATAGGTTGTTTGTTTGTTTTGATCCCTCTACCTCAGCATTCCAAGAGCTGGCATTATAGGCATTCACCACCATACCCTGGCCTCCTTGGGAACTGCTTTCTAACTCTATTATATTAATGACACTTCCAGTTTCCTCCCACAGGAACATACAAGCAATCTATGAACTTCAAATGGTAGAAAGCCTTAGTCAAAGCAAGCTTAATTATAATGGTTGAGGCTTACCCGTTGGACAAAGCAAAGTGTTGAATGTCACTTCGTTCTCTAGACCTTCAGGCTTTAGGTAAAAGAAAGAAAAGTTAAGATGAAATGCACTGACCTTCAGGATATGTGTGTTGTTGATTCGGGGACTACAGAGTCCCACATAGTAAAAAGATGGATTTGTTACACTATCTAAATAAATTATATTCATTGTAAGTATCTGAAAAAGATGGATTGATAGAAAAGAAAATGACTGAAGATTAATGAAGATAAATAGCAAGAGTAGACAGAGATAGAGAAGGATGGGGAACGATAGATAGATAGATAGATGATAGATAGATAGATAGATAGATAGATAGATAGATAGATAGATAAAAGAGATAGATTGATAGGTGATAGGTAAAGGATACATAGATGATAGATAGATATAGAGATAGACGATAGGTAGATAGATAGATAGATAGATAGATAGATAGATAGATAGATAGATAGATAAAAGAGAGATAGATGATAGATAATAGATAGTAGATGATAGGTGATACATGATAGATGATAGATAATAGATAGAAGATAGGTAATAGGTAATAGATAGATAAATGATAGATAGACAGACAGACAGATAGATACATAGATGGATAGATGACAGGTGGATGAAAAACTTGTGAAATACACATATATAACTATTATTATTACAGTACCTACACATTTATGTTATTGTGAATCTTATTATGGGCTGTGCATTGTTCAACATTAGAAGAGTTGAAATCCTAAAAATAATAAGATCCTTAACTGAGTTCGCTCTGTGCCTGCCTCAGCATGTCCTATCAGGTAGGCAGGTTTACTTACTTCAACCAGCAGGGACTTGATGATCGTGTCTTTCTTTCCATGTTCAGGAACCACTGGCACCTCATTCCTACACAGCTCCTTAGAATCCAGTGCCTCTGCACTCACCGTGAAATTCACATTTCCTAGTAGAAAAAGAAAAGCCAGGTAGAGATGTATATATTCCCTCTTCCCACAAGCTTGCAAACTCAGAATTTACAAGGCTTTAGATTCAAAAGACACCTGAGCAGAAATGGAGGCAACATCCACTAGAGATCCATGTCACAAGAGGTGGTGGTAAGGGAGTGAGGCTCTTTTAGACCCTAGACTTACAGCCACTTGATGTGGCTGGTGCTTTGTTTTATTTGAGATGGGGCTTGATTATGTGGGCAAGACTGGCCTTGAGCTCTTGATTGACCTTGTCTCACCCTTCTAAGTACTGAACTGCTGGTGTACACCAGTAAACCTGGCAGCGCTTGCCATTCTGAAATGGAAGTCAAAGAAAAGTGATCCTATTGCCTGGGTGTCCTTGCCTGGGGAAAGAAGCACTGCTTAGAAGAGCCCTGCTGGGACTCTGGATTTTGAGGTTCACCTAATGACTTGGGGGTCACTGTCCAGGACCTGGTGTGCCGCTCATTCATACAGATGCAATGAGCCTTTTGTTCCTTCTCCACGGGGGCAGCTAGGAAATCAGGAGAGGCCTCCAGCTGCACATCGACCTGCAACCACACAAGAAGCAAGATTCAAGGTAGAAGGAGACCAGGTTTCAATGGAAGCCTACTTGGAGATGGTTAGATTTTCTGTTACCTAACATCTAGACAAATAAGGCCCCCGTACTGGGCTCCATTTATTAACACCTCACAGATAAACCTCAGCACTGGGAGAGGTACTTAGCCTTTCAAGTGCTGGAACCAGAAGAAAGACAGCGAGGGAGTGTTGCCCAGGTAAGCACCCCTTCTGGGACCCGGAAGGGTGGTCACTCCCTGGCTCAGTTACTAAACAAAGTCTATAAATAGCTATGGTTTTGACCAAGGAGAGATGCACACAAACAACATTTTAAATGAAGCCATGTATAATGAATGCACTGAGAAAAAATAAATATACAGGAATGTAGAAGTTGGATCTACAAACTGTAAAACAAGAGATGGGGTGGGTGACGCCTGCTCGTGTGCAACATCTTTCTATTGCGCAGATGATCAAGCTTTAAAGGATTATGATCAATGTTAGAAACTTGTCTTTGTAGACGGGTTCTTAGAGATATCTATTTTCCTAACATATAAATGTAGGTATGATAGCTTCTTCCTCTGTAGTAGACAAGAGGTAGGTTTTTAAATTTCCTTCTTGGCATTTCTATGACTGTGATTTTTTATTTGTGTGTGCTCAGTTAAGGAAATGAGTCTCTACCCGGATGCATGCTTGGAGGTAGTTGAGCACAGTGGCCTTGAGCATGAAGGCTTCTCCACGGATCACGGAGTAGGGCATTGTGAGATCCACGAAGAAGGGCTGGAAGGCTTGGAAATCGATCACAGGAGAGAGGCCCAGTCCAGTGTCATTGGACAGGCAGAAGGCCCCGGCCTTCCATTCAGTGATGGTGTCAGGGATTGTCACTTCCATTTCAGCCACTCCTGTTGAGCTGCAGGGGGTGGGATGTGAAATAAGGGAAGTGAGCAGCTAAATGAATCGCCTTTAGGAGAAAGCCCTCTAAGTGATTCTGTGGTCATAACTTAAAGGCATTCGGTAGAAATACCAGTAATGGAAGAGCAAATACAAGACTTTTGCTGAGGAAATGGTGGGCTTGTCTTCTGTTTCCAATTAAGCCCATATTAAATCATCTCCCAATAATTAGAGCTAAATCTCATAGGAAGACATAGTTATGAACTGTGCATGCAATTGATATTGATCTTGATTTTTGCTACAAAATATGATCCCACTGGTTGTATAATTTTTACTTTTGCTACTACTGTGTCTATTAGGACTAATAACTGAACTCAGTGATGCTGTTAGATGCAAAAATGAATGTTTGCATTTCTATACTAGTAGCATGCTATTTGAAAAAGCAATAAAGACAACCATCCCATTTATGACGGAATTAATACTTAGAAGTCAATTTAACTTAGGGGGCTTCTACATTGCTCAACTTTATTAATGCTTTCCCAGTGACAGTGAAACGCTGTGCTCAGCAATTGTAAATAAATACACTAAAAAGGGGAAACTCAAGGACCTTCAAACTGTGATAGATCTATATTTCTGCAGCTTATATAAAAATAAGTTACTTACTCCACAATCACCAAGTCCCAGATCCACGTCTCAGGGAAGTAGCTTCGTGTAGTCTCTGTGGGAGATTCTGAAGACTCTAAAAAAGCATCCATGTGGCCTTGGCTTACGAGGTGGTACGCAGCTGGTACTACGGTAGATGAGAGAAGACAGGGCCAGTGACTACAAAGATAGAGCTCATGAACCATTGTGCTACCAAAGAGCTACCACAGAAAGATGGAGGAGGTAAGATGGGAGCCAGGAAAGGACACATGGGCAATGAGGAAGGCTTCTCTGAGGAAGTGACAACTCAAGTGAGTTCTGAGGTATTCGAACAAACTGAGCCAGGGGACGAAAATCCCAAGCACAGACTGGAAGATGTGTGGCAGAAAGCCTTGGACTGTATGCAGAAGAGATGACTGTGTGGAATCCCAGGAAGCTATTACCCATTGTGCCAAACAGAGAGACCTAGGGTGTTGAGTGGGGAGGAGGGCAGTAGGCTAGCCTGCCAATGACATGTTTATCTATGGTAGCATAGGAAAAAAAAATGGTAGTGGTTTTGAGAAACACTTTATAGCAATGGAGGAATCAAGGATAGAAAAACTATGTATTCCATGCTGAATGAGAGTGGCTGTCAGCTGTCCCATACTGTCACTCTCTATGAGTAAACTGCTGGTAAACTTTTGACGGCTACCCACTCTAAGGAAATGTGCAGCAACAGACATAGGGACAGGCAGTAGCTACAGGGGCAGATGATAAATCCTGGTAATAAAGGATTTAACTCTCTAATTTATAAATAAAAATATCTGATTCTCTGTAGTAAATTTTACATAGAAGAACATGGATTCCCGCAGAACACTTTCCTAGATTTTTCCTTTTCCCCGTATTTGACACATCCAATCAGTAGTTAACAATATAATAATAAGGCCACGCTGCCTTCTATGACTTGGCAAAGAAACAGCTTACATCACTGAAAATAGTGAAACATGTTTACTGCTGTATAGGGCCACTGAGGGAGATCTTTCCCTGCCAGAGAGAATGCAGCCCTGCATTGTGAGCATTTCTAGGTCTGTTTTCAAAGTTAGACTCCTGGGAACCTTCCTTTCCTTCTACCCCCCTTGTGTCTCTCGGCAGATATACGTTCTTGGTGACTGAACTTCTGACCGCTCAGAGTCCATCCTTTCTTTACGCTGTGTCTGTGTTAGATCTGCACTTCTCCTAGGCCTCTGTTCACAACCCGTCTTCCGTGCTCGACAGACGTTCATTTTGTGGAGGGGTGCCAGTATCAGATTTGAGCTTTGATTGTTAAGAACATTACGTCTCAGCCCTATTATATCTGAATCAAGGTTTGGGTTAAAATGTCGATTATATTTTATTTTTAAAATCTTGTCTTATTCAGGTCAGTGTTTTAGGCACTTACTTCTATCGACTCCAAGCCGTTGACAGACTTTGGGTTTATGGATGTTCGCGTTGGTGAATACCTTTAAGCCCATATCCTACAAAGGAAATGATCGCTGATTAGTGTGCCCCATACACGCTTCCTTTCATCTGAATTAAACTTTCCATGTTTGCATCTGGAAACAGGGACGTTATACCACACTGTCCCTTAAACTTACTGGACAGTGATAATTTTATACACACTACTTATAAATACCACAAAGCAATGACTTTCAATGAAAAGAAAACTTCATTAATCATTAAAATCTCTGGTCCCAATTCTGCTGCATTAGGCAGATCTCTTCTGGCTGGTGACCCCGAGAAGTCACTTGGTTCCTTTATTCTGCTAGTTTCAACTGTGATAAGAAGGTATTTGAAACAAATAACTTTCCACATGGGGTACTTTAAGAACCTTTAGAGCTGTCTCTAAGATAAGATGTTTACCTTCAGGAACCCATACATGTCCTCTTCATTTGTATTCTGTACTGGGGAGTACAGGATTCCATTAATGTAAGTGTTATTTTGCTTAATGCAGCCATTAGTGTCTTCTTCCTGTTGATTCACACCCTCAGGGAAGCCAGTGAGGTCTTTCACTGGTAGCAGATCATAAACCTGCAGGAACATAAAGCATAGAAGAGCCAACCTCTCTGTGGCTTTTTATTAAGTAACTAGGAGAAACCCCCCAAGAGCAGCAGCACCAACGCCTAATGCACTTCCTATCTAATTAACTGAAGGTCTTGATACTTGCTTGCACCATTTGGAAGCAGATACTAGCTACTCAACACTAGAATGAAATAAGACCCTAATAATCGAGAAATTGAGCTGTGCCATGGGTGATCTGACGTTTTGGGGAGAAGGAATGAAGGGATAGTTTCTCACCACCTTGGAGTTAGTCACCAACTCTGTATAGAACAAAGGATATGTGCCCCAGAGAGAACAAGTACTGTGAACACCCTCCATGTGGGAGGAAACAGTACGTCTAAGGTTCTATTCACACAGACAAAATGCTCCAGGTCGTCCTTCAGTCCCTAAGGGCTGAACTCCGAAATACTGAACATGATGCTTTCAACCCCATTTAGGGGAGAGAAGTAAAACAGACACGTGCTGACTGATGCACAAATGTGCATTCACAGGAAAATGACTGTGGCCTGAAAGGACAGGGCCCCTGAGCCTGTGATGATCCACAAAAGAGACTCCTCCTTAACTGGTCCCTGACAACCTCCCTCCCCGGCTTTGTCTTTCTCTAAAACATACATTATCCACTTCAGTTACAAAAGTGTAAATTTTACAAGACACAAACATCTGACTTTCCATGGGTCATAACAGCTCCCCAGCATTTAGTACAGCCCTAAGAACACAGTGGGTGTTAAGTTCATGTTTAGTGAATGACTCACACTGCCAGGCAAAGTTGCTTTATTAGTAAAATACTGACAAAGGATGGAGAAGAACTCATGTCATCCTACAAATGCCTGGACACTCCTCCTTTACAGAATTACAAGACTGTCTACTCCGTGTTCATAGAGTTGGCAACAATTAAAGCTCTGACATCAATTAAAGCTCTGACATCAATTAAAGTTCTGACAAGTATAAAAATCACATTATACCTACACAGAATAACACTATTTTCTCCTGATTGAAGTTTTTCTCCTTATTATGCTATTATAAATGTAGTTAATATGTTCTTTAAATATATATTTTAACATTTCTATTAAAATACCACTCAAAGTGCAAGCACTGTAGACAGAGGAGGTGGTTCAGCAGGTATGTCTGCCATACAAGCCTAAGGACCTGAGTTCGATCCCCAGAGCCTACTGTGCAAGGAACGAGTTGACACTTGAAAGTTATTCTCTAACCTCTACATGCACTCTATACTGGGGTGCTTGCACACCCATGCACAGCATAAATATATACACAATAATATAAAATAAAAATCCATAGACCAAGGAATTATATTTTCTTAAACTTTTATTTCCTTTTTTAACCTTTTTTGTTTGTTTGCTTGTTTGGGACAGAGTCTCTTTATGTAGTCTGGGCTGTCCAGAAATTAGTATATAGATCAGGCTGGCCTCAAACTCACAGAGATCTTCCTTCCTCTGCCTCCTGAGTGCTGTGATTAAAGATGTGTGCCATCACATTGCCCTTGTAAGAATCAGTCTGTGTCTCTGTCTGTCTCTGTCTGTCTCTGTCTGTCTCTGTCTCTGTCTGTCTCTGTCTGTCTCTGTCTCTGTCTCTGTGTCTCTGTCTGTGTGTGTGTGTGTGTGTGTGTGTGTGTGTGTGTGTGTGTGTGTAAACTGTGTGGAAGTCAGAAGTCAGCCGGTTGGAGTGATTCTGTCCTTCTACCATGTGGGTTCTGGGGATTGAACTCAAATGATCAGGATTTGCTGCAAGCTCCTCTTTCTAGTGAGCCTTTTTTTTTTGCCAGTCCTATACTTACATTTTTTTATAAAAGTAAAGATAAATTATTTCTTTTTGTAAGCTTTCATAAATACTGTAGCAAAAACATATTCCAGTTGTTTGTATGTTTTATGAAAATGAGAATCTTTGAGCAAACTACCCTTAGTGTATACTGGTGAGTAGGTATGGATAATGGTATAAGCTTTCATTATGTCATTCAAGTATTTTATTTCTCAATGTTACTTGTACAATAGTTTATTTTTTCAGTAATGATGTTCTCTTTGCAATGTTCTTTATTTTAGTTAGCTCCCTCTTATGAAAGCAGAAATCTGAACTACTACTGGGTCTCTGTGGTCTCAGAACAGGCAAGCAGACCACTCAGACCTACCTCGTGAAGTTCATCAGTTTCCCAACATGTTAAAACTAGCTTGAAAACAATTATTGATTTTACAGATTTTCGGGTTTTGGCCACCCTGCCCTCTTTTATATAAGCATATTGAACATGACCTCACTGGTTCTATAACCAGATATAATCCTGTCTATGTTGCAGGACCATGCCCCTCTTTGTATCACTTTTTTACAGCCTGCCTCGTGCTCTCCCAGCACTGTCAAGCTCGGCGGCAGCTCAGCACAGCCCCAGCTGGCTTTACATAGCCATGTGTTCTGGGGCAAGACATTGATGCTTGCATCCTGAGTCTTTCTGGTTAACTTGCTCTGTCTTTTTACCTTTTCAAATTATTGATTTTCTGGTTGCTTCCAGGCAAACACTTGCACAATTCTTTCCCCTGCCCTAGCTATCGGTATGAGAGATAAGGAGGGATACAAGAGATCATGTGCGAGCATCGTCTTCCTCGCTAAGCAAAGCATCTGTCAAAGTTCAAAGCCATGAACCTACAGGAGATCACAGTTGCTTTATTTTATGCTTCTCTCTGTTCTTTGAGAATTTCGTGGCCTATACTGTCCTCCTTCTCCTTGCCCTTCCTCAATGTCACTCTAGTTCCGACAGGTCTTGCATTACTCAAGCGTTTCCCCTTGTTTCAAGGCTCTCCCATGCTTGTCATCTCCAAGGATGACAGGGACTTACCAGGGATGCAGAGAGCTCAGCCTCAGGCTTTATGAGCAGCACGCTTTGATCCACAGCTCGCAGGCCACAGAGGGACTGAGGAGAAGCCATGACACTGAGGAGGGCACGGGTGGCCGGAAGACCGCTATTTGGGTGGAAGACCAAATTCACCTGACAGATAGGAGAGAAAGGCCAGAAAAATCAACTTCTGAATCCCACCATATGTCTCTCACAATTCCCAGGTATGTCTCCCCTTCGACACAGAACAGCTTTGGTAGATCTCACAGTGGTTGGTGTTGTGTTAGTTGAGTGAGGTCTTTTCTGCTCTTGAACTTAGCTTCGATTCTCAAGATTCTGTCAGACAATTGTCACGGTCTCTAAAGATGCTTCTAAACTGGCCATTTGGAAGTTTCAGTCTCTTATCTCTGATATACAGTGTGCTTATTAACTCTGGATCTATGGAATGCAAACAAAGCTCTAGGCACTTTTGTTTGGGCTTCGTGTGGCCTTTAAACTTGCTGTGTACCTTCCTAACACTCCATCACACAGA
>JADRCD010214322.1:14908-27085 GCA_019843815.1 Montemys delectorum | reverse complement strand
CCACTGCACACACCTAGCACCTATGTGGGTGCAAGGGATCTGAACTCCAGTCCTCACATTGGCAGGTCAAGTGCTTTTTCCACTGAGGCACTCCCTAACCCTCATAGGTATAGCTACGAAGTAAGTAGAAGACTACTGCAGCTTAGAACTTGGACTGCTTCCCCCTTTTCAGCAGATACTAGCTTTACTTTCCCTCTTCTAGGAACACACACACACACACACACACACACAGACACACACACACTCATATACACATACACACAGTCACAGACACACACACACACATAGACACACATACAAAGTCACAGAGACTCTCAGAGAGAAAGAGGGAGACAGGCACACACACACACACACACACACACACACATAGACACACTTAGAGAAACATAGATACACACAAACACAGACACCTGATCAGAGAGAGGCAGACAGACACACATAGACATACAGGCACATACACACACACACACATAGAGAGATAGACATCCACACACTGACACACACTTACAAAAAGAGAGAGGCACACATAGACTCAGACACCCCCTATTCTTTGAACCCATTCTTGCAGAACCCTGATATTTCTCCAGAGCTGCTTAACAGGAATGATCACAAGGCGACTTGCCATTCCTCCTGTGTAACTAACTGCCTGTGCCAACCCTTTAGCTCATCTCCAAGTCCACCGTCCTGGGAGGCAGAGATCTAACTATGAAAACCAAAATGCTGTGAAGGAAATTAGGCTGGGAGGAGAAAGACATCGTGGCATCCTCCATTCTCACCATCTTGGTGAACGACAACCCGCATCTGTCAACAGACCCCAGCCCTGGTCCTGAGTCCATCCAGGGCAGCATCCTTGGTCTCCCAAACCCTCTTAGCTGTTTCTTGTGTGTGTGTCCAATACTCTCCAACAACAGGAAGTCCACTGACCTCACCCCAGCCTCCCTCTTCCCACTCTATATCAAGTGCCTGCTAGGTCACGCCGTAAGCTTCTTTCCTTCCTATCGACGGTCTGGATAAAGTCATAAAACAAAAGTTAGCCCTGTTTTCCCTTAAACAAACAAATAGCAATGCCCTTTTATACTCCCCTGAGCCGTAAGGATGAGACATAACTCCTCACACAGCTATGACAGTGTTTCATGACTTCTTTCCTTAAATCTGTTGCTCACCACTTCCTGTCACTATACCTGGGTCTGGCACACACACATACCCAACCTAGCAAATGGATCCAATCAAATTATCCAGGGTTACTCAACTCTTCTTACTCACTAAACTGTCTCTCAGATCTCATAAGCCAGATTTCTGTCAAGAAAGAGATTGATCTAAGCACATTCTTCCTCCTTCCCAGGCTCTGGCTATAATATGATGGGGGGCTACCTCAGTGCAGCGTTTACCACAGAGGCAAGAGTACTTGAGGTCTATTTGAATGCCACTCACTGTGGCATGAGTTGGCCACAGTGGTACACACCTTTAACCCCATCACTGGGGAGACAGAGGAAGGCAGATCTCTGTGACATAGTGAGTTCCAGGCCAGCCAGAGCTTCAATGTGAGACTCCTATCTAAAAAAATTGATTAATTTTTCAAAAGCCAGGAGTGGTGTCACACACGTATAGTCCAGAGGATACCCTTGGGGTTCACGGGCCACCCAGAGAAAGCACTCTCCCTTTGCTGGTCAGGGATTCTGGGTGCCAGCACATCCAGAGGGCAGAACATTGAAATAGTGCAATACTGGATGGAGTTTCTTTCTTGAGCAGCGATTGCTGACCTTGCCTTCATCTCCATCCCCTTTGTAATGGTCTCTGACATTCTTTTTTCAAACATGGGAGGCCTTTGAAAAAGAATAAGGAATATGTATTGAGAGAAAAATCTCAATAAATCAAATGTTCCTGTACTCTTCTTTTAGCAGCATGGTAGGAAAGACAAATGGGTCTTGGCGTGAGAAAGGAAGGACAGAAGGTACTGGGCATTGAAACGGGAAATGGGCTCTTCATTTTAGACAAAGAGTTTAGGAATGCCACTAAGCTTAATGGGTGGAGTTGTAGAGAGAGGGCCACTCCATGTGAAGACGACCACGGCTTCCCATGTGTACAGCTCAGAGGCCCAGGCCACTGGCTGGAAATGTCCCCATAGGAACCATGCATTTGCTTGGACTGCCCTCTAGCACCTGTCCAGGAGAACCCCGGCTTCTGTTCCAGGTGCTTTGGGGACATGATTGATGGAGAACTTCCTTGGTGGCCCCGCTCATCCAACCAACTCTGAGGAGTGTTCTTGGTCCATCCTAACTCCTAAGGTACAATTTGAGAGTCCTGGGCCACCAAGTCAAGCAATGGCAATCTCATAAAAGTTAGCTTCTCTGGCAAGGTCACATTCACTGGGTACAGAGCTGTTGATGGGGCTCTCTGTGAATGCATACACTTGCAAGGTATAGGAACGGTGAACTTGGAATGGTGACCTTAGTCTGGCAGAATCAAAGTGTATTTTAACACTAGATTCAGTTGTGTACATTTTGAGGCCACAGAGACCCTAAATCACACATCTGGCAAGTAGAAATGCAGATGTAGAGGCCCTGAGAATTAGGTTATTGTCTTGGTATGGGGTCAAGGGCAGAAACATGTGAACAAGGCAGGAGCTAGGCTTTGACAACCCTCTGGACTCACTGCCTCCTGACCGATGTGAACGAAGGCTCCCAAACAGAAGCTGTCTCTTCCAGCTGAACCTTCTGCAGAGCTGCCTAACTAATGAAGACGCCAACGACTGTGAATAATTAGGATCATTGCAAGTCCCGAGCCACATCATCTCGGGCCATCTTATTCCTACTAGCCATATGCTTCACCTTCTCCTCCTACCTCCCAACCCCCCCAGCCCCGCTCTGTAGATGACCTGACAACTTTGTGACCATTAGACCATTTGGGATGTCCAGACAGAGCACTGGTGTTCCACTGAACGGTGTTAACTTAGCAGACTATAAGCTTCTACTGCCTCCAAAGCCACAAGTGTCATCAAAGAACATTCATTCGAGGTCTATAACAGGCTTCCCTGCTTTGCTGTAACCCACCTCTCTGCTGCCTATCAATGTATTTGAAAAGCATCTTGATTTATGACTTACTTTATTCTGTTATTATAAAAAGCTCATCAAAGTGGTACCCACCTTGAGAGTGGATTTGAGGTAAACTAAACCTGTGTACCTGGGCTGCGGTCACTCATATTTGGCTCCAGAATAAATTATGTATCACCAGTGAAGTGGGAGTTGTATGTTTTTGTGTTGGTACTGCGCTGCAGCAGGAGTCATGGTCCTTCAATCTTGGATATTCCATGACACAAGGCATCCCAGCTCTGGGAGAGTCCTGGCCATTTCACCTCCTGAATGCAGAATCCATTCATATTTTTAATGTGCCCTTTATTTTTATTTTGAGGCTGATCTTTTGCGGCCCAAGATAGTCTCACTCACTAGGTAGCCAAGACTGACCTTGAAACATTACCCTCTTGCCTCTACTTCCCCAATACTGGGTACAAGCAGGTACCACTATACCCTGTTCATGCAGTGGTGGGAATTGAACTCAGGGCTTCACGCATGCTAAGAAAGCATCCTTTCAACTTAGCTACATCTCCAGCCTCCTAAGTCAGTTTGAATGCATAGGAGAAATTTGCATTCTCTTATGTAAAATAGTAGAAGTTTGGAAATGAGAGGTAGAGGGTAGCATGGGACTAGGGCTCCCAGAGAGACTATGTCCCCAGGACCTTGGCTCTCATCACAATTCAAAAGCTGGTTCCACTCTTGGCAGTCAGGGTTTGGGACAGGTGTTTCCAGGTTTTTGGCCTCTTTATCCAAAGAACTGAAAATAAAAATAATACAATTTGCCAAAGCAGAGAAATAGCTTTATTCAGAGCAAAAGGATAGCAGAGATCAAATAGGGATGTGCTTTCAAGATTAACAGCTGGTTATAGGGAGGAGCACACTCAGGGCCCTGGCCATTGTCAAGGCTTCCTTGTATGGGACTCCTTGTATGGGAATTCCTTGTATGGAGGAGGAGGAGGAGGAGGAGGAGGAGGAGGAGGAGGAGGAGGAGGAGGAGGAGGAGCTTGGTTGCTAAGGAATATAACACAGATATTTCTCTATTTTGATTGGTAGATTGATAGATGGGTAGATCGGTAACACATTTACTTACACATAGTGTGTTCCTTCCCATAATACATGATTCACACACACACACACACACACACACACACACACACACTCAATGTACATAGGCATAAATGGTAAGTGGAGAATCTCTCTAAAAGTTTTCTAGAGGACCACAAGCTGATTCCCAAGGTGTACCTAACAGAATTACCATAAAATTCTAGATCATAGGAAGCTAATGGTCCTGTTTATGAGATTCCAGATCATGCCTGGGAAGGACTAAAGTCATGAATACACCATACCAATAGACATTCACTCAGACCTTAACCCTGATTTATCGCTATTTCAACCTTCGTATTCGAAAGTATTTCTATATAAAAGCAGTGTCATCTCTGTGTCAGCCACATTACAGCAAATGTTAACTGTGCTGGAATTCCCTGGAATCTAGGGCTCTGTTTTCATCACATGTTCCCATTAGGTTTCCTGTCACTCTTTCCTACCTTGGAGTCAGTGAACCTGATTGGGTGTTGTGCAGTAGAAGCCCCTGGGTGTCCTGCTCAGAGGTATGGGTCCTGCAGTACAGGAGGGTTACCCTCTTTTTCTGACACTGCTTCTCATTCTGGTAGTGACCCTGAGTTGGGGAACCCAGGAATGCTCCTCAAGTAGCAGACCCCTGGGCTCCATGGGGCTCCTTTTGGGGGCTGAGAGGGGTGCTGGCTAACAGGCAGCTCAGTACTGGCTTGTCCCCAGGAAGACAGTGCTGACATGTGGAGTCACCAATGGTGAGCACACCCCCATTAGCACACTGCCAGCCATGGCTCCCAGAAGAGCCATTGCCTCGAGACGTCTCCATGAAGTCTATTTCCCAGTAACTCCCGAACCCTCCATGGATGCTCCCCCAGAGCACCAAGAGCCTTCTGCCAACATCCTGGCTGGACCGCATGCTTGCAACAGGAGATGATGCCATGAAGCAGCTTTTGAGGTTGCTTGTTCTGGGCACAATTGATGTGTTAGAACGGCGGGTCGAGTCAGAATGTACCACACTAGGCCCAAACAGTTCCACGTGTAAGAGGATTAATTGAGAGGGAGAGAGGGGGCAGTAGCAGAAAGAGAGGAGGGAGGGAGAGAGAGAGATGGAGAAATATATATGGGGCTTTGACGTAGTGGCCGCAGGTAAAGGTGGGAGGTGAGCCCAATGGATTCTGGGAATATAGTGGCTGTTGCCCTGGCAACAGGTCTGTGAAATCCACCCATGCGATGCTGGCACAGGCTTTGGAAGCCCTGATGCTAACAACAATGGACTCCCACAGACAGTGTTGGGCCTTTTGGGTGCAGGGACCTAGGAGGAGGCAGGGAAACTGAGCTCCACCCGTGTTCCTACCTGTTCAAAACTAGGCCTGTTCAAAACTAGGCCTCAGATTGTATATCTGCAGAAACAATATGGGAGCTGAGGTGTCTGGCTTGTGGGACACAGCTGCAGGCTGTGATCCTTCAGCAAGCACTCCACTCGCCCAGCGCTGCTAAAATCAAGCAGGGGTTTACTGCCTGCCCTGCGGCATACAGAGACTGCAACCCATGACTGTATTGTCTAGATGGATCCAAGTCATTCTTTCCCTTCTTAGTTTGGGGTTGAGGGGGTAGGGGAGACAAAACTTCTGACCTATCACCGGTCAGAGCGTCAGAAAATACAGAACAAGGCCACAGTGCCACCCAGTGGACAAATAAAAACCAGCGTTCTTCCACCTAGAGGCATAAAAAACCAGCCGACCAGCTCGGTCAGAATCCTGAACTCACCCTACCTTCCAGAAAGGAGAGTTGGGCTCTGTCTGCGGTGCTGACATTCTAGGATGCACTCTGGAATTAAAGGGGGGGGGGGGGGGGGGCGGCATATGCCTTGGCCTTTATTAAAGGGTCCTCTCCTCAGTCTACTGAGGGATGGATAGGAGAGAAATAACATTGTCTTCAACCTACAGTATCATATGAACAGGTGAGAGGGATCTAAATGAGATCGTTGTTTAAAATGAATATCCTAGGCCTCAGAGATGGCTCAGTGGAAGTATTTGTCATGCACGTGTGAGGATCAGAATTTGGATACCCAGCACCTATGAGAATTCTGTATGAACTTGGAAGTTCATAATTACATAAAGCTTGCAATCGCAGAACTTGGGATGGGGAGAGAGTGGATCCCCAGAGCAAGTTGGCTAGCTAAACCAACCAAGTCGGTAAGCCTGAGGTCTCTCCAAGTGAGAGAACCCTGCCTCAGTGAGTGAAATGGAGGGTATCTGGAGACAGCAGACACAGACCCGTGGTCTCCACACGCATGCGCACGTGCACACACACACACACACACACACACACACACACACGTGAACATACACCATAAACGTTCACACCCGCACACGAGTGCACACACACATGAACATATACCACACACATGAAAAGTACCTAAATGATTCCTTCTTCCTCTCTCTCCTTCCTCCTCCCTTCCAGCCACCCACCCATCAACCATACAGCACATTCTACAGTGCTCAACTACCGTGTGGTGTTTTGAGCATCGTGCCAGGTGGTGAGTATACCAAAGTCAGCAAAACCAGCCACACATCCCTGACCTCATGGAATCCACCATCTGGTGGAAGGAGAAAGACGTTAATCCAGGAAGTGCGAGGATCACGATACACTCTCGGCCGAGATGAGTGTTAGAGTTCTCCTTCTTGAACTGGGTCACAGCCTCAAGTCACATACCTGGATGGGAGGATGCTAAGAACCTTGGCAACAGTAAAAGGTTTCTAGACATCAAGTGTCCCCCAAATAATTCAAAATTAAAATTGTAGTGAATCAGAGGAATTTCCGTTGGTGTTTACCAGCCTTGGCTCCAAGCACACGACGTGTCACTTTGCACTGTGTGACACCACGCAATGCTGCTGAATGCTGACTGAAATGCCTGGCTGAGATTCAAGACTACAGTACTTCACAAAGTGAAGGATTTCTACTGCACACACAGAGTTCTCAGCTCTTATCGAAACACAAGAGCGTAGTAATCATGGAAAGTGCTTTAGTATTTTCCTGCCACTACTCCTCAGCATACAAGCATGAGGCTTGTATATCTTTGGATTGTATTGTGTTAGAATGTTTGATTTTAACAATTGCTATCTGAGAGGCCTGGCAAGATGGCTCAGTGCATAAAGGCAGCTGTCCCTACACCTGGCATCCTGAGTTCAATCCCCAGGCCCCAGGCAGTGGAAAGTGAGAACTGACTCTTGCACGCTGTTCTGACCTCCACTTATGGGGTGTGGCATGTGTGCTCCCATGAGCACATACACACATGCACTCACATAAATAAATTAATTAAAATATAATTTAAAGTTTGCTGCTTAAGATGTCAAGTTTCATTTAAAAAAATGTTAACTGAAATTTGGCTTGGGTTTAGGACAGAATTTCCGAAACCTTCTGAAATGTACTAAAACATACTTCTGCCATTTTGTACTGAATAGTAATGCAAGGAGGTCGTCTCCTCAGTGACAACCGAAATATCAACCAAGTCTGGAAAATGCTGAAGATGCTGCATTCTGCAGTATCAGATACTCAGCCAAAATTAACAGGCATCCATCTCATCTGTGTCCACATTTGTTTTTTTTTTTTTAATAAACAGTGATTTTATATATGTGTGTAAAAGAATTGTTTTAAAACAGATGTATACCAGCAAACATCTCAGTCATATACTTATTTTATATATGTACATACATACCCAGGGTTACATAAAAATAGGGGTCCTGAGTGGAAATGGTCCAAGAAGCTGCACTGCAGAGGAGCAGCGGGTGATGCTGCCACGCCTCATCATGGGAACTCAGAAAAGACTGACTTGACACACATTAGTGTTTGGAGAGTGTTTGGAGGAGACAGCGAGTGCAGAGGTGGTGGGCAGTGGGGAGACAAGAACTAAGAAGAGGGGACAGAGAGGAGCATGGTGTTAATGGAAACAAGCACAAGAGTTTGCTAGCCATGTGAGGGCTCTCCTGCTGCATCTAAGGAGCCAGGGAAGGTTGCTGCTGTGTTTGCGCTGATTGGGCGTGAGGGTGGAGTGCAGAGTGAGGGATTATGGGGGACTTCTTGGATGTCTGATAGGGTGCAAGACTGGAATTTTTATGAAACTGGGGAAGAGTAGAAAGGGGCTAGGTTTGGAGTGGGGGTATGTGAATGCAGATGGTTTGGAAATAACCAAGTGGATGTTAAGGTGTATGAATACACCTCCAGAGGACCTCCTGCCAGACAGCTTACATGTCAGTCTTGAGACTCAACTCAGTATAAATGACAACTGGAGCCACCATAAAAATGCCAAGGCTCTGGTGAATAGTGTAGACCGAGGGGTGGACCATAGGCCATGTATGTGACAGAAACGTGTAAGAGTAGCCTCAAGGTGCAGAGTTCAGGTCAGAAGCTGTGGGTGTGGGAAGGTGTGACCTAAATCTTACTGTTTTGTCCAGGGTCCTGCACTAGAATGGGATCCTCACAAATACAGAGAGACAGCAGGATGAGGATGCTCAGGGAACACGGAACAAATTCCTGCCCTACAGAGCCCTGTACCTATAGCCCTCTGAGTGGCAGCTAGGGTTTTCCATGTAACACCCTCCAGATTAATTACTTCTGAGTGTGTTGGTACCTGCCTGTCATCCCAACACTTGTAAGGCTGAGACAAGAGGATTGCAAGTTCAAGGGCAGCCTGGACTATATAATGAAACACTGTCTCAAAAAGCAAAACAAAACCCAGGAGCCTCTCTCCTAATACCCTCAGCCTCAAAAGCAAGAACACTAGCTAGATGGCAGTGTTGGCTACTCATCTACTCATGCCAAAGCCAGCAGTGGCAGTGGAAGGGACGGCTTTCCTTGCTAGACAGAGATTCCCTTTGTAAGCCCAACCCCTGGAACCTCAGGCTACCAGGCTCAACCATTGACTACTCTGGAGGCTGGGCTTGACCTTCAGAGGCACACAAGCAGCCAGGTCCCCTCCTGAGAAGTTCCCACAGCCAGGCCCCACGCTACAGAAAAAAAAAAAAAAATCCCTGAGTTTGCTCCAAGATCAAGCCACATAATTTCTCCAATCCCAGGCTACCCTGGAAAGATTCCCATGCCACCCCACCTCAGCAAGAAACCCTATTTAAACTCTGTCTTCTGTCCAGTCCTCTGCTGCTTTCACAGGAGGAAAAAGCCACCCTCCTGTGCTTTCCCCCTCCGGATAAGTCTTTTGTATGAGGCTATTGTGCAGTGTGACTTTGTGGTATTGCTTGACTGCGGGGATACCCTCCCCTTCGGTGCTGTAGTAGTTATAGGCAGTACAGGTCATGTTGTAGCCAAGCAATTGGTTGAGTAGTTGCCTCAGGCCAGCACAACAGCAAGACAAGGATGCAGGATTTAGCGCAGCTTCTTCTACCCCATTTTTGTTGGTGCCCTCCAACCCTGCATGGAGGTCTCCTTTCCAGAGGCCTCCCCACACAGCCCCACAGAGGTGGCCTTGCTTCCTGAAGCCTCATTCTTGTTTGCCCCAGAAGGGCTAACAGGAGCTACATCCTGGGTTCCTGTCATGGTCCTGTGAGTATAGCCAATAAATCCTTGGCCATGTGGCTTTCAGCAGGAAGCATCTTCTCTGAGTTCTGCAATGAAAATGGCATGGTATGGAATGGTATATGGTACAGTATGGTGTGGTATTAGTGTGGTACAGCATATGGTATGCTATGTGGTATGGTATATGATATGATATGATATATGGCATGGTATGGCATGGTATATGGTACAGTATGGTATGGTATGGTATGGTATGGTATACTGTGGTAGGAGAGCTGTTACCTACCTATCACACTTGTCCTGTGTTCTCTGTCCTTCATGGGGTCTAGTCTTTTCTGGTTTGAGCTAGAAAATACAGGCTCAGGCTCTGTGAACAACCTTCATTCTGGTTCCAGAAAGATCTCTCTCCATTGCCATACGTTGTATCTTACGGAAGCTGAACTCAACAGGGGAATATCAGAAAGAAGCTGGGTTTGCTGGGAGCATTGTTGAGGACTTGGGATGACTCTCATTCCCTGTGAGTCTTTGGAAGGAGACAGGAGGATTGCCACTAAGTAGGAGCAGGTGGGAACAGTGCATGCGACCCTGAACTCCACACACCCATAGTGCAGGGCCTGATACTATAAAAGGAAAAATGTTGGTCCTGCACATCATGCATCTCTTTACAGAAATTATAAATCAAGCTAGCAAACTGACCAGTGTACTGTTATCCAGCCTTGGCAGACTTACCTTAAAAACAACCTAACAGTCAATTTTTCATTTTTCTCTTGGAATTCAGGTTCCCTGAATTCTGTGTTTAAATAGGGTAGCAGAGGGAGGCCAGACCTTGGCTCACAACCACCCTCCTCTCATTGACTTGCTCATCCGTGTCTCTACCCCAGAACCCCGGGTGCGTGTGCAAGCAGCTGCTCCAGTCCAAACATCTAAAAGCTGCTCACTCTCTACCCCACTGGCAGGGAGACAAAAGGTAGATATGAGAGGGCAATCAGAAAATATGGAACACAGGCACTAAATAATGGCCCATATAAAATTTTCATAATATTCGATGAAAGACAGGAAGTTATGACAGAACCTGGTGTCAGGGTCAACAAAGCGGAAGTCTTGATAGCAGTGTGTATTCTGTACTGAACAACATGCGGCCAGGAGTAACTGGACGGCATCTCCCAGAGGTTCCTGAATCTTCCCAGCGATGCTAAGCTTCACGTTGAGACTGAGACCAGAACACAGGTCCACCCCTAGCCCATGGTTTCCCTAGTAGTTAAGCATTTTCCTTTATTTAAACTGACAAAACCAAGGAGCTAAATAGAAGGCGTCATGCATTCTATGTGGGAAAGGTGACTGTGGGACCTGCTGGACAGCTACTGGACATGAAAGACTAGCAAACAGAAGACACAAAGGTACCTCCATGACC
The DNA here is from genome assembly GCA_019843815.1 of Montemys delectorum. Classification (NCBI taxonomy): domain Eukaryota; kingdom Metazoa; phylum Chordata; class Mammalia; order Rodentia; family Muridae; genus Montemys; species Montemys delectorum. Next base: position 16,003 of record JADRCD010214322.1, on the reverse strand, counting down.
CTCATCTCTGAATATCCCACTAACTAGGAAAAAGGCTTACACCCCCCTCTCAGCAGTGGCTAGCATAGGGCCCCCGCTACTCACAGGAAGAGCAGGAAGAGAGGAGAGCCACACTCCAGTCTCCCTCTCCCCCTCCATTCCTTCCTCCCTCTTTTCTTCTTCCTTTCTCTCTCCCTCCCTCTCTTCAGCTTTTGATACAAGGTCTTCTCACATTGCTTAGGCTGGTCTTAAACTTTGAACCCCTCTGAGCCTGAAGTACTGGAATTACAGTGGGCCATCACCACAGCCAGACCTTCCTAGTTTTTCCCCATATTGTGTTCCCTTTCCTAACCCACTTGCTCCACCCCCTAACTATAGTTCAACATACCATTCAACATGGGGAAACAACAGTCTGCCATAGTCCAGGGCTTGTAATGATGGAAGGCATTTTATTCCTTGGCAGGAAGTCAAGACAGGAACCTGGAGCATAAACCATGAAGAAATACTGTTTACTGGCCTGCAGGATTGTCTGTGGGGGCATTTTCTTGATCGATCATGAGTTTAGGTGAGCCCAGCTCACTGTGGATGGTGCTATCCCTAAGGAGATGGGCTGGGTAGATGGCCAGAGAGATGGCTCAGTGGTTACAAACAAGTACTATTCATCCAAACAAAGGACATGAATTTGGTCCCTAGGACCCATACGAAGCAGCTCACAAACACCTGTAAGTCCAGCTCCAGGATGCCTGTGGCCTCCTGGGGATGCACACACACACACACACACACACACACACACACACACACACACACACAATTAAAATGTAAAAGGCTAGTGCAGCACAGGCTGGGGAGCCAGCCAGGGAGCAAGCCTGAAGTTCTCTACTTTCTTCCATTTATCTAAAGCTGGGCAGAGTTCATCTAACGGGGGCTGGATTCAAAAGAAAAACAAAAACAAAAACAAAACAAACAAAAGCCAGGCAGTAGTGGCACATGCCTTTAATCCCAGCACTTGGAAAGTAGAGGCAGGCAGATTTCTGAGTTCAAGGCCAGCCTGGTCTATAGAGTGAGTTTCAGGACAGCCAGGACTACACAGAGAAACCCTGTCTTGAAAAACAAAAC
>JADRCD010214322.1:0-14808 GCA_019843815.1 Montemys delectorum | reverse complement strand
AAAAGAAAAGAAAAGAAAAGAAAAGAAAAGAAAAGAAAAGAAAAGAAAAAATGAAAGGAACTATGAGAACTGGCCACAGATCTAGGTGCTTAAAAGGAAACCCTGCACAGCTTTCCACTGAAATGTCATCTAATCTCAGAGCATATGCACAGAGACGTGGGTTTTTCCGGCTCTCTGACATGAAGGAGCCTGCTCCCAGGAGCTGTTCTCTCCGTCTGCTGCTCGATGGGCTCTGCTCATCCTGACAGAGTTGATGGGAACAGGAAACTCGCCAGCTCCTCGTCATCGCCAGCAGATTTCTTAATTAGCTTGCTGATACTGTCAGTGTTTTGGAGCGGAGCCCTGCCTCTCTGCTATTTTTAGGGGCTTGTACTAGGGACCCACCTGCCATTTAGCTCTCCTGCCCTAATGAGTGACATGTATAGGGATGCCTCGGATCAAATAGGAAAGGAACACTGCCTGGTGAGGCATCCAGAAGAAGCTCTCCTTGTGTGGCTTTAGCACACTGGTCCCGTCTCCTCTTCCCATCGCCAGGGTTTCAGAACAGCTCCTGGTCTTAAAGATGACCTCAGGGAAGAGGGTAAATCACCATTCTGTGCCAGAGTGCCAAGTCCCAGTGTGGACTGGCTAACTTTGCTGTAGTCTCAGGTCCTACACAGCATCCATGTCCCTGGCCAGTCATCTGGTGAGTAGATCCCATTGGCACAAGATTTCACAATGGGAACAGATGAGACCAGGAAAGAAGTTCCAAAATTCAGAACTTGGGAAGTCACCTACTCTTAACACCTCATGTTACAGCACAGAAACAGCAGCCCAGAGGAGCAAGGGAACTGTTTTTCAAATTAACTCTTTATTGATTCTTTGTGAATTTCACATCGTGCACCCCAATCCCACAAACTTCCCTGTTCTTTTGCATTCTCCCTCCACCCTTGCAAACTCCCCCCACCAAAAAATAAATAAATAAAAATAAAGATTTTTAAAAAGAACCCCAATAAAAAACAAAAACTCGTTGTGGAAGCTGCAGTGTGCCCTACCGTATACCCTTTGCTCACACCTCTTTGCTTGCAAATGTTCACTGCAATGCGTCATTTGTCTGGTCTGAGGCCTCCGGCTTCTGCTCCACTATTCACTCTGGATCCTCACGGGACTCCTCTCAAATATCTTATTGTTGCCAGGTAACTGTTAACTTATGCAGTGGTCACATGGGTGATGAGAAGCCGCCAGAAGCCCTATAGAGCAGGATCCAGGTTTACTCACACCCGGTGATTCACGTGTCAACAACATGTCAGCAAAGAAGTTAGGGAGGTGAGAATGCTCTTACAATTTGAGAAATTAGTCTTCACTGGCTAGTCCCTCTCTACAGTTGCCTGTAGTGGTAAACAGTTAATATCAATTAAGGGTTTCTACCCTGCCTTTGATCATTCAGTTCCCAGATAAAAGACACAAAACCTTTATATTTATAATAAGCCTCAAACAGCACTACAGCTGGGCAGACATCTACCCTTTAAGCTGTTAGTATCTACTTCCCCATCAATAACACCAAGTTATAACTTGTGGTATTCTTCCTGGACTGCTTTTACTCCAATTGGCCAGCCTTCAAAACCATGTATTCATGATTCATCTGCCCCATGGCATCTTCTCCTCCCTCTTTCTTCCTTGTGATCTCTGCTTCAAACCCCAAGCTCTGGAACTGAAGCCCCGCCTACCTCTCTTCTGCCCAATTAGAGGCTATAGGCATCTTCATTAACCAATCAAGGATAACTTGGGGGGGGGGCAAGGTTACATAGCATCACTTGATGTACTGAGGATCTCCTCATCCTGGGGGGAGCAAGACCTTGGGGGCCAGTATTTAGCATTACAACACATAGCAACAGGTGCCATTCAGTTCTTTTAAATATTCAAGGGAATTTGGTTACAGCATTATTCATGATAGTGAAACTATATGAGACAAAGAGAATGCTTATTGTCCTGGTTAGTTATTGTCAGCTTGACACAACCCAGAGTCCCTGGAAAGGCAGACCCTCAATTGAAGGCCTGCCTTCATCAGCATCGCTGTGAGACACCTTTTTTTTTAATTGCTAATTAAGGTAGGGTACAGTCCACTGTGGACAGCACTACCCCTAGTCAGGTGGGCCTGGGATGTGTAAGGAAACTAAGGGAGCACTGGTCAGAGAGCTAGCCAAAGATGAACCAAGTAAGCAGCGTCCTCCACTTCTGCTCCAGGCTCCTGCCTTGAGTTCCTGTCCTGCCTACCTTCAGTGATGGACTGTGACTTGGAAATATAAGATGAAATAAACCTGTTTCTCTCCTTTATTTGTGTATGGGTGTTTTATCATTGCAACCAAAGGAAACTATTAACTTATAACTAGAAAATGGCTGAGTGGCTCTAGTATTTAAACACTAATGCAATAGAAGACAAATTTTAAAAAATACTGCAATAAGCTGAATGAAGAAGGGGGCAAGAGAATTCAGCCAGTCTCTACTAACCCAGATATTACAGAAAGTAACAAAAATGCAGAAAGCACTGGATAGCACAGTAGTAGTATATACGCCTCCCCTCCTTCCCCTCCCCCCCCCCACAGACATGCTTCAGTCTCCAGAACCAAAAGAGGAAAACATCACTCTCCACTGAAACTTGATCCTAAGAACACAGGTATTTCCCACTAAACAGGCTAACTGTATTAACATGCTTCAACAATATGAGCTTATCATTGTTACTGTAAATAAATGAACATCTAACTATCCCAATAACAGTTTCATTGAATGATAGTCACAGAAAACTATACATTCAATTAGGAAGAAAATTTTAGATACCCCAAGAAGAAAAATTGGTCATTAATCTAAATAATATGATTACATAAGTTGATAACATTTAAGAAAATGCCACTGTGGTAAGTTACTTACAAAGCAACTGAAGGGAGAAAGGTTTATTTAGCTGGTTTGTCAGGGTAAAGCTCAGTGGCTTTTCTTATGGTCAAGGGGGGAGTGCTACCACTGATGTGAGGAGTTTCCCAGTGTGGTGGTTTGAATGAGATTGACCCCCAGAGGCTCACAAGGTTGCACACTCACTCCCATTCAATGGAACTCTTTGGGAAGGATTGGGAAGTTTGGCCTTGTCGGAGGAAGTGGGTCATCAAAAGTGGGCTTTGAGATTTTGAATGGCATACCATTCTCAGAACGCACACTCACACCCTCTTTCCCTCTTCCTCTCCCCTCTCCTTCTCCCCTCTCCCTCTCTCCTCTCCTTCCCTCACCCTCTCCCTCTGCCCCCCTCTCTCTATTTTCTGTTTGTGGATCAGGATGTGAGCTCTTAGATGATGCTCCAGCATCATGCCCACCTGCTGCTACCCTCTCTGCCATGACAGTCACAAACTCTTAACTCTCTCAAACTGGAAGCTCTAAATAAACTCTCCAACAAGTGGCCACAACAATAGAGAGGTAACTGAGATGCCACCTCAATTAAAATAAGACAGCTCCCCACAGGTATAGGTGTGGTCCTCCCAAAGGATCCTGGATTTTGTTAGGAGTTGTGCTGGCAAATAGCATTAACCATCACAGACTTAAAATTGTATAATAAAAGAAAAATAATCAAAACCATGTATTGGTGACATTTTATCATCAGAATGTGGAAGTAATGGCTTTTTAGCATTTTTGAGAGCTATATTTTTTTCTGTTTTCCATAATGCCCAGTTCTGACATGAGATTTTTGCCCAGGAAGTATCCTAACTCTAACTACAGTGCCACCCAGTTACTGAGCTTTACTTTTCTTTTTTTTTTTTTAATTAAATATTTTCTTTATTTACATGTAAATTTCTCCTTTCCCAGTTTCCTCTCTGTCTTAGTCAGGGTTTCTTTTATTTCTGCATAAACATTATGACCATGAAGCAAGTTGGGGAGAAAAGGATTTATTTGGCTTACTTCTACATTGCTGTCCATCACAAGGAAGTCAGGACTGGAACTCAAGCAGGTCAGGAAGCAGGAGCTGATGCAGAGGCCATGGAGAGATGTTTCTTACTGGCTTGCTTCTCCTGGCTTGCTCAGCCTGCTCTCTTATAAAACTCAAGACTTCCAGCCCAGAGATGGCACCACCCACAAGGGGCCCTACCCCCTTGGTCACTAATTGAGAAAATGCCCCACAGTTGGATCTCATGGAGGCACTTTTTCAACTGAAACTCGCTTCTCTGTGATAACTGCAGCCTATGTCAAGTTGACACACAAAACTAGCCAGTACAATTGACCCCTTGTCAATTTGACACACAAACACATCACTATTAAGCCTCAACCCTTATGTTCTTATTTATTTCCAAGATCTAAAGTCTCAGTCTTTATATATTAAAAGTTCAATCAATTTAAAATGTCTACTATTTTTTAAAATTTAAAGTCTCTTAACTGTGGGCTCTACTAAAATACATTTTTCTTTCAAGAGGGAAAAATATCAGGGCACAGTCACAATCAAAAGCAAAACCAACTGGGATCCAATTTACGATCTTTTGGGCTCCTCCAAGGGCTTGAGTCACCTCTCCAGCTCTGCCCTTTGTAGCACACATCTTGTTTTCTGGGCTCCAGATGCCTGTACTTTACTGCTGCTGCTGTTTTTGGTGGTCATTCATGGTACTGACATCACCAAAACACTGTCATCTGCTGTAACTAGGCTTCACTAATAGCCTCTCATAGGCTCTCTTCATGGTGCCAGGCCTCAACTCCTTTGTATGACCCCTTTAGTCCTGGGTCATCAATTGTAATTGAGGCTGCACCTTCACTAATGGCCTTCCATGGCCTCTCACTGTGTTAAGCCTCAGCTGCTCTTTAAGACCCCTTCGTGCTGTCAAAACCAGTACCACCTGGGTGACTCTTACACATTACCAAGTCTTGTTGCAGCACAAGGTACAACCTTGGCTATCTCTGGAACACAACCTCTTTGTGCTCTCAGAAAACACTCCCCAGAAGATGTTACCTCAATGATGCTGGTTTCTTCTTAATCACCGCTAATTTTTTATCTCTAGCTAATCAGTATCAATAGTCCCAGTAATGTAAAGTTTTCTCTTTAGTAGTTTCGGTATCTTGTTAATTACAGCTGATATTTCAGCCCCAGTTAACCAGAACCACAGAATTTTTACAATTAAAACAACATGGCCCTGATAAGAGTCTTTAATCTTCCCTCTGAAATTTTACAAGCCAGGCCTCCATCTCTTGCACTGTTTTCAACATGATCTTCTAAGCTCCCACAGAACATTCCACAGAGTTTTTAACAGTGGCTCTTCTAGCTCAAAGTTTCAAAGTCCTTCCCACAGTCCTCCCCAAAACATGGTCAGGTTGTCACAGGAATACCCCACTCCTGGTCTTAGTCAAGGTTTCTTTTATTTCTGCACAAACATTATGACCATAAAGCAAGTTGGGGAGAAAAGGATTTATTTGGCTTACTTCTACATTGCTGTCCATCACAAGGAAGTCAGGACTGGAACTCAAGCAGGTCAGGAAGCAGGAGCTGATGCAGAGGCCATGGAGGGATGTTCTCTACTGGCTTGCTTCTCCTGGCTTGCTCAACCTGCTCTCTTATAAAACTCAAGACTTCCAGCCCAGAGATGGCACCACCCACAAGGGGCCCTACCCCCTTGGTCACTAACTGAAAAAAATGCCCCACAGTTGGATCTCATGGAGGCACTTTTTCAACTGAAACTCGCTTCTCTGTGATAACTGCAGCCTGTGTCAAGTTGACACACAAAATTAGCCAGTACACCCTCCAAAAAACAAACAAACAAACAAATACAACAAGAACAAACTCCTGTTGCCTCCCCCCTCCCCATGCCTGCCACCCCACCCTCTCCCACTTATTGGCCCTGGCATTCCCCTAAACTGGGGCATAGAACCTTCACTGGGCCAAGGGCCTCTCCTCCCATTGATGATCGAATTTGCAATCCTCTACTATATGCATGCTGCCAGAACAATCAGTCTCACCATGTATAGTCCCTTGGTTGGTGGTTGAGTCCCTGGGAGCTCTGAGGGTACTAGTTAGCTCATATTGTTGTTCATCTTAAGGGGCTGCAAACCCTTCAGCTCCTTTGGTCCATTCTCTAACTCCTTCATTGGGGACCGTGTACTCAGTTCAATGGATGGCTGTGAGTCTCTACATCTGTATTAGTCAGGTACTGTCAGAGCCTCTCAGGAGATAGCTATATCAGGCTGGCTTGTCCTTCCTTCAGTCTCTGCTCCATAGTTAATCTCTGCAACTCCTTCCGTGGGTATTTGGTTCCCCCTTATAAGAAGGAATGAAATGTCCACCTTTTGGTCTTCCTTCTCCTTGAGTTTCTTGTGGTTTGTGGGTTGTTCCTCCTGTATTCCAAGCTTCTGGGCTAATAACCACTTATCAGAGAGTGTATACCATGTGTGTTCTTTTGTGATCGGGTTACCTCAGTCAGGATGATATTCTCCAGATCCATCCATTTCCCTAAGAATTTCATAAATTCATTGTTTTTAATAGCTGAGTAGTACTCCATTGTGTAGATGTACCACAATTTCTGTATCCATTCCTCTGTTGAGGGACATCTGGGTTGTTTCTAGTTTCTGGCTATTGTAAATAAGGCTGCAATGAACATGGTGGAGCATGTGTCCTTATTACATGTTGGAGCATCTTTTGGGTATATGCCTGAGCTTTACTTTTCATTCATAGAATCTGACTTACGGAAACTGCTTCCTCTTCTGAGAGACTCGGTCAAAGCTGATTATGATTGTGTCATTAGGGCGTTCCTGGGTGACTGAAAAGCTACTACCTGAATATCTTTGGAAATAGATGGAATGCTGTTGCCTTGGTGAAATTTTTGTAGAGCCCAGACTACCCAGAAAATACTGTGTGCATTAGATCCCTCCACACCCTGACATCATTAAACACTGGTGTAGCCTCCAGGTCCAGCAATGTAATAATGTATACGACGTTTCAGAAACCTTATGGCTTGACTCCCCCAACAGTAACAATAACCTTCTTCAAGAAGTAACATTGCCGGCTTGATCATCTCTCCCTCTTACTATTGGTGTTGTGACATGCAGAGTTTTCTTTAAACCTTTTTTTAAGATTAAATGTTTCTATGTATGAAACAAGACTTTAGGTATTGCTTTGTACCCTGCCCCTTCTCAGCCACACACAGCACAGCACAGCACAGCACAGCACAGCACAGCACAGCACTGCTGTTAAGAAACACATCTAATACCATGAAGTTAGAGCTCACTTATTTCTGTTGCTGTACCACACTCACTTTTTGTGCTTGTTTTTTGAGACAGGGTTCCTCTGTAGCCCAGGCTGTCCTGGAACTCATTCTGTAGACCAGGTCAGTTTGGAACTCAGAGATTCGCATGCCTCTGTCCCCTGAGTGGTGGGATTAAAGGTGTGAGCCATTGCGCTTGGCTGTATTCACTTTTTAAGTGAAAAAAATGTTCTTTCCTTTTTAGTCAACAAATAATAATTGTATCTATGTACAGGTTTAGTGTGATGTTGTTTTATGTACACACCATGATGGGATCAAGCTAAACAAAAGATCCACATCTTAGGTCTTTATTGTTTCTTTTGTATGAGTAAGCATGTGTATAATATGTGTGTATGTGAACACTCTCATGCATTGGCATAGAGGCCAGAGGCTAACTAGGTCATAGGCCCTAAGGGGAAATCTACTACTGTTCTGATACATGGAGAAAGATTTTTAATCTTTACACCCATGGATTAGTGCATGTCAACTCTTATCAGAGTCACTTCTTTTCTTCTTCCCTTCTCTCTCTCTCTCTTTCTCTTTCTTGCAGTAGATGGTAACTGATACAGAAACCGGCATTCAGTTGTTCCTCAGACAACGAGAGGCCATGGAATGCTCAGCTCTAAATGAGAAGTCATCGAGGAAGACAGGATGGGAAGATAGTAAGAACCAGAGGGAGGAGATGTCTGCAGAGAAGCAGTATTTCCTGGACATAACAGCGGCAGTTCACACATGAACTCGCAGAACCCAGGACTGCACCACAAGACTTGAGTTCCAGCCAGCCAAACTCCCAGCATGGACTGAGAAGGGGCTGTGAGGTCACACCCTAATCTGAAGAGCTCCTGGCAGTAGATGGGTAGTGGAGCAGGAAGAATCAGTCTTCTTCTTCAAGGATGTGGGCCTGAGAGGCTGTCCATGCTCCAGCATTTGTGCCCACGTGCACAGACACGCACACAGGAAAACACACACAGGAAAACACAGACACAGATGCAGACACACATACAGATACACAGATACAAAGACACACACACAGACACACAAACATACACACACAAACATATACACACAGAACACAGACATAAACATACACACACAGACATACACATACAGACTCATACAGACACACATACACACATCACAAGGGAAAGGTGGACACAGGATAGGAGAGAGAACTAGAGGGAAGGGAATGGTTGCTGGATTGGCTCCCAACACATTATGCAAGAGAAGAGGCAAGTGCTGCTTCTCATACACACCAGCCCTGGATCCACAGGACCAGTCAGGGCCTTGGTGGGATGGATGCATCAGAAAGGACCAGGAAGGGGCTTACAACATTGCTCTCCTCATGCCCCAGAACCATACAGAATATGGAGGCTGCAGAGACCAATAGCTCCCATCTGCCCTGTCTACACAGCACAGAGTGGAGCCGGCTAGAACCGGATCTGAGAACTTTACCTTTCAGCTCACTGCAGCTGCACCACCAGTCCACTCCCTAAGTAATTGTTCAATTTTTTTTTATGTTCTATTATTTAACCTCCTCTCGGGCATATGTGTCTCATGGTGGGCTTGTTATCTGTATATTGCTGTTAGGTCTTGGCGTTGCTGTGTATCACGAGTCTGCCGCGAAGCACTCTTCACTATCCCTTTCACCCACACATCATGTACTTTATTCCTGTATCCTCCTCTCTCTATTTCTTTTTTTAAAAGATTTATTTTATATATGTGAGTACAGTCGCTGTCTTCAGATGCACCAGAAGAGGGCGTCAGATCTCATTACAGATGGTTGTGAGCCACCATGTGGTTGCTGGGAACTAAACTCAGCACCTCTGGAAGAGCAGTCGTGCTCTGAACCACTCAGACATCTATCTGCCCAATCCTTCCTACCCTTGCCAGGCGGCTTCCCTCCCAATCCTAACCTTTCATTTTGTTTTAAAGACAGGGTCTTACTGTGTAGCCCTGGCTGCCTGGAACTCAGAGTGTAAACCAGGCTGGCCTTGAATCCACAGAGGTTGCTCTGTCTCTGCCTTCCGAGTGCTGGGATTGAAGGGGTTAGCCCCATCCCTAGCTTTCCAATCTTTGTCTTACTAAAGCCTGAGGCTGTCCAACTTTAGCCTGGGCCGTTTGTCCTCGATTTATTTATTGAATTTACTTATTGCTGCTGAGAGGGTGACTGCTGTTACTGCCTGGTACACTGTTTGTATAGCAATGATGTCTAGCTGTAGGTGTTCTCCGATGACCCTGATGTGTAAAAAGTAACTCCAGATGTGTAAATCAAATCCCAGAGCAGCAACATAAAAATCACACACACACACACACACACACACACACACACACACACACACACACAACCCAAGTCAACATAACTTCTTCTTCTTCTTCAGAAAAATAATCCTATAGTAATGGCATCTAGTGAGAGTGAGATTGATGGGATCCCAGCCAGGGGACTCAAGTAATACATACGTTCAAAGAAATTACAGGAAAGTAAGCTCCTGATAGAAAGCTTCAGTCACAAATAGCTGACTGAAATAAGAAAAATAATAAAGCAGCATTCAACAAAGAAACAGCAATGCTGAAGGAAAACCACTCTCAAATGCCGAGAATGAGAAACACACAGTCTCTGTGAATGTCTCACCAAGGTCAGGAGAGGCCAGCCCATCTGGGCTGGGGACAAGGTGGGGAACAGAACGACCAAACCAGGGCAAAGGCAGTAAGAAGAGGCCATACAATGCAAGACAGACACCATGGCATGCAAAAGCCAGAAACCTATGGTAAAAGATGCAGAAAGGGAAGGTTCTCACTCTCAAGGCACAGAAAACATTTTTAAAATAGTCCAGGCTGGAAAGATGGCTTGGGGTGGGGCAGGGTGGGGCGACGTGGGCTAAGAACAATTACTACTGTTATAGAGGATCCAAGTGCAGTTCCCAGAACTCACGCCAGGAGGCTCACTCCCTTCTGACTTCTGTAGGCACCTGTAGGCATGTGCACATACACACACACACACACACACACACACACACACACACACGCACGCACGCACGCACACACGCACGCACACACAAATAAATAAAAATCAAACAAATCTTAGAGACTCATCATCACCACCACCACCTCCACCACCACCACCACCACCACCACCACCACCACCTCCACCACCACCACCATCATCATCATCATCATCATCTCGGCAGCAACAGCAGTCGTAAAGATCCCTCAGTGTTTAAGAGCACTGGCTACTCTTGCAGAGGATCAGGTTCGATTCCCAGAACCCACATGGTGCCTCACAACCATTTGTAACTATTCCATGGATTCATGCCATCTTCTGGCTATTTCTGGCACTGCATGTATGTGGCACACAGACATATATGGAGACAAAACATCCATATACATAAAATGAGCATAAATAAATCTTTAAATTAATAAAATTCATAACACAAATTTTCCCAAAGTTAGGAAGATGTCACTCCACATATGAGGCTATTGAGACACCAAACAGACAAGACCAGGAAAGAGCTCCCCAGTGAGAGCCTAATTAAAATACTAAATATACATAACAAAGAAAGTAACTGAAAAGAAAGAGCAAGTCACAAAAACATGCAGGCCCCTCAGAATAACAACATACAATTCCAGTGACAATTTAAAATCCCCAAAGGCTTAAGCTGATATATTTCCAGTTCTGAAAGACAACCCTCAACTGAGAACTCTACATCTATCTACCTGCCATAACTGAAGGGAAAATAAAAACTCTCCATAATAAAAATATGCTAAAGAATTAACGACTCAGCTCTTCAGTAGATACTTGAAGGACCGTTTTAGCCTAAAGAGAAAATCAGCGCCACCAGGGCCCTCACAGGAAAGCACAAATTGAAGAAGAAGAATAGTTTGGAAGATGATGAAAAACGAACACTCCAAAATCAGCACAATGGTGGTGGTTGGGTCAACACTCATCTTCTGTGGCGGTTAGTTTTTGTCAGCTTAACACAAACAAGAACCACCTAGGAAAAGGGGGACCCTCCCCTGATGAGGTGCCTCTATCAGACTGGCCTGTGCTGTGGCACATATGAAATGGATGAAGAAAAAAAATGTTTCAAAAATAAAGGTCAGTAATTCCAGCACTGATCGGGGAGGGGCTCATAGGTCTCCAGCCCTAGCTGAGTGGCTACTGGCAACTCATTACTGCTGTGGCTCTGGCAGCTGGTAGGTTGTCCATGCTCACGAGGAACGTGTCTTTCTGTTTGGTACCTTCTAGACACTGGGCACTCAGGAAATGCATGTTCAGTAGATAAATACACATAAGTTGTACTGGATTAGACGTTAGCTTCTTTGGATACACAAGGATGCACTGGAACATCCCTAAGAGGCTTCTGGATTCCATAACACAGCCTGGCTCTCCTGCCACACCATACACTTCCTTCGTGTGTGTGTGTGTGTGTGTGTGTGTGTGTGTGTGTGTGTGTGTGTGTGTGTGAGAGAGAGAGAGAGAGAGAGAGCGAGAGAGGGAGTTGGTATCACAACATATGGTTAAGATTAGTAACTCTTCAATGTCAAATATAATCAAGGTAATTGCTCAAGCTGTCAGCTTGCTTGTCTGCGGCAATCAAACCACAAGCATCGGCATGATCCCTCTGGAGGGCTTTTTGGAAAAGTTCAAATCTGAAAGCCACAGAAACAGAGGATCCGCTTGCAGGGAGTTTGTAAGTGCCTCTCCCAGGCCTGAGGTTCAGAGAGCAATTGGCCTGTAAGGGCTGCCCAGACGCTAAGACATTATCAACACCAGAGAAAGCTATTCTTCTGCTCCAATCTCCAAACACCCACATAAAGCACAGCCGCACTATTTCAGCAGGGAAAACTCACAAAAGCATTCTGCAGGAAGTTAGTACGACAGCAATCCTTGCTTCTGGGTGGTACTTTGGTTCTTGGGCACAGTCATTTGCAGTACTTCAGGTTAAGTCTTGAAGCCACAGGAGCAGAGTGACCGTAGGACACAGGTGACGAAACAGAGGTCAAAAATAGGGCAAGGTCTTTCCAAGGCTGGTGGATAAGTGGTGAAACTGTCTGCCACTTCATTTAAAGACTTCTCAGCTAAAGTCTGTGACCAGGGAGGCCGCTTAGCGCTTCACTGTAAGGCATCAAGTTCTGACAGATAACCCGGCATCATTACTTACAAATGAATTCTAGATTAGGAGTAAATGTCCAGGTCATTTAGTTCAATCTTGCTTTTAAATAAAAACAAGCCTTCCCTTTACCTTCTGTCCTCACCTGGCTGAGTGTCCTCCAATGCCTCTTGGTCCCCAGGAGGACCTTCTTTGTTTTTCTCTATTTTGATTGTTGGCTCATGGCATAGGCTGTTTGTTGACCCTTTATTCCCCCCCCCCCGCAGTGTGCCCCTCCCCGGAGACTCAGTAAATGGAACTCCAAGGCCAAAAGAAACTGTTTCTAAGTTAATTATCTCAAGCATCTTGCAAGCACAGCACAAAGCAGACTTCTATACTAATCGTTGGCCTTGTTCCCTTCCTTAACTAGACCTGTCTTGAATTTCTTTCTAGGTCTTATTGGGACCTGCAAAAATGGTCCAATTCCTCTTGTTCCTCTTCTCCCACTAATCTCTTTCTTGTACCAGCAGTAACAGGTCATTTAATTATTTCTAATATTCATTGATTAGGGAAAGTACTTGATACAGATTCTTGTATTTAAGTCTCCTCACGACCCTCACAGTTCCATAGAACCTGTTGGCCTGGGGTTTATAGGTTTGCACATCTTACTTTGCCCAAGGTCAACACACTGGCAACAGTGATGCTGGCAATGACATCAAGCAGCTTGAATCTGTGACTATCAAAAGCATCCACTGTGGACTCCTGTCTCTTCCTTACCCTTCTTCCTGCCTCTGTTCAAGCATCACAACTACCATCACCTACTGAACAAGGACAGGATGTGGGCTGGGAGTGCTAAGAGCCATACCCTAACCATCACCCCTCTTCCATGGCAATCAGGAGCAGATCAACTCATCTGGTGCTATTTTATATCCTTGTCATTTTTGTGTACACTCAGCCTCTCAGAGACACCACACGCCTGCCGCAATTGGGACCAAACAGAATTGCTTGTGGCTATGAATCACTGGGCACATGCTCAACCTACAAACATCACCTCACACTCTTGTCCTCAGTCATTGTGTACCATGAAACAAGGGCTTCTCTCGGGTGCATGTGGCAGGGGTTAACAGATTTACTATAAATGAGTACTAAAACGGCTTTTCAGTTTCTCCTTATAAATAATGCTATAATGAACATTGTTATGTGTACATGTATCAGGAGAGGAAGCACTGGTGTAGAGTGAATGGGTGATTTCCATTTCAGAACAATCCTCCACAGCCAAGGTGAGATACCCACCTCCTACAACCTCACCAATGTTTTATGTTTCTTAAGCACAAGAACCAAACATTCTCTGTGATCCTAATCCACGCATTGTCTTTGGCCACTTTTTATTGCTTTAGAACAAAAGCATAGGCTTTATAGGTGTCGTTTATACATTTGGGATTTATCACAGTTTACAGATATTCTCGAATCTTCGATCTTTTTAAGGTGTTTTGTTTTACAACAGACTTAACCGTAGGTGTTGTTGGCCAATATCCTTTTCTTTTTGCCGATGTGCATCTTTCACATGACACTGTATCCGCAGAATTGCTCCATGGCCAGCTCCATCACTTGCATGTGTACCCTAGGAATCGTGCCTGTTTTATTGCTGAGTTTTCCTCTAGCATGTCCCTCCTCCTTACTCAATAAATGTTTATTGACTAAAGAGAAGTGGTTGATGGGGATATTATGAAGAAAATAAATACACCCTTGGAAGAAAATCAACATAACAGAATTTGGCTGTGATTTTTTTTATAGACTGCACTGTACACATTGTTAAGTCCTATAACCTATTTTTAAAGTCTAGCTGCTATTAACTTCTACAACAAATAATCCCAAATAATCATAAACTCAAGGGGTCATACAGAGGTGAACTTGCCTAGTGTTGTCCTCCCTGCATAGTGGGTATGTAACCTCCATGAACCCAGACTGTGGGCATCAATCCCCATGCAGATAGCAGCTAAGGGCAACTCTGCTGCTGGTCCTGTATGATTTAGACGGGGTGCATGCTGGGACACTCCCAATGGCCCAAGCTCAGCTTCCTACCATTTCTCTTTGCCAGAAGCTCCCCCACCTCTTGCCTTCCTTTTTCTCTAAGACTGACACTTTCTGGACACTGTACCATTTTTATAATCAGGCTTAAGCGGACAGTGCTACCCCTTGCCACCTTCCTGTTCTTGCAAGTGCTCTTACCCTCTCCCCAAGTGTTGAGCATTCTGACATTCTCAAGCTCCTGATTCCACTTTCTGCCTCTTCATTATACTGAGTAGTTGGGACCGGAATGCTTCCCGCCTTTACCTCAGAACCATGCAGTTCTCTTGCTGCCACCCAGGAGGGAAAAGCCTCTCTCTTCCTAAGACTGAGCCCACATACATTCCTGATTCCAATTCAGCTTTCTTGTTCAAATTCTTCCCAAATAACTAACTCCTCTAACTTCTAGCAGGCTTATG